>NQII01006883.1:0-77106 GCA_002778355.1 Clitarchus hookeri | reverse complement strand
GCAAAAAAATCTATAAAACAAGTACCAACTTTTGTAGTCTGTAGTTACACCTTATAAATCGAAGCTATATAAAAACGAAACTGACACATTAGTCTCTTGGAACGTACACTTACCGTTTTAAAGATTTGATTGTCTTTCTTGTTCATGCAAAATGCGTTACTCGGAGTAAGCCAGTCAGCGAGTCCTTTAAAATGAATGCAAGTAGTGGCCGTGAAATGTTTCAAAAGTTGATTTAAAATGTACTCAGTTAGTTGTGAACATCCCATAAAGGAGGCAAGAGCAGTTTTCATGTATTAACATAAGTAGTTACATTCACAAATAGCTGTATGCGGACGACTTTCCGACAAAAGTTGATTAGTATTGGTCCTGCCAAATTATCTTAAAAAGGGGGTAAAATATCGCTAGCTAAAACAATTGTTAGAGCTGAGCCCCATGGACCTGCAATTAAAGACTTCATCTGACGGTTTTATCTGAGGACCGAAACTTTAGGCGTCCTTTTACCTGGCGCGAAATGGGTCGAAGTGTGTTTGTAATACACGTTTTAAAACAAACTATTTCACGTGTGCACATGCTACTTGCACGCCAAAAGAAATAACTTTTCAGACTAGAGCGTTACACAACTTTGAACAGTTCACGCTTATTATATTTACTATATTTTTATCTCTTCGAAATGGCTAAAAAAAATGCATTTTCAAAATATTAAAGCTTGAAAAGTTCTAGGTGAATTTCTGCGGTACTAGTATACGTCTCTGCACCGAACGTTGCTACAAATTTCGCACCAATAAACTTATAAAGTCAGAGCTTAAAGTCTCAAAACAAATGTTATGCGTCGGAAAGCCTAAACGTCTGTTCAAGAGCCCTGTGCGTAGTGGCGACGAAGCCCTTGATGCGCGTGCCATTTTCGCCCTTATAGTTCCCACGTTTCTCGTCCTCAAACGTGGGAAACATCTCCAGGCACACCAGCCACGTATAGTATCTGGTTCTGCCCAATTGGAAAGTCATCCTCTACGAAGCAGAACACGCGACTCATTGGCCGTCGGTAATCATCACAAATTTTCTAACACGTCATAAAATTCATCGACAATGATTGTATAGATTATTGCTCCCTGTGGACTAGCCTGGGTAAATAAACATACCTGCGGGAGATTTCATTGCGAAAACGCTTATCATGTACTGTAGAATGAATCACGACTGTAACAATCGTGGCCTCTTGGCGCTAGCAATCGGTGTTCGACGGTAATGGTCCTTCCACTAGTCTTCTCGTGGCGGGAACATATATTCGCCCGATCTCTGCAAAATGCAAAGCTCAGTTTACTATGAAACACGTGAACGTGATGAAAGTGCACGTATCAAAATGAAAGCAGGTATTTTTCATTGCACGGTTAATGGTTATCGTGTGCATTAACAGCTTTTACGTACACAACGACCATGAACCGTGCCATAAAGAATAGCTACTTTCATTTGGTTACGCATACGTTCGTTAATGCACACGTTTTTCATCGTGAACTGAGCTTAAAGGGTACCATTCCTCACCATCTTGGATTTATGGATTTCTTTTTTTCCACAAGTCAAATTTTAACATGTCTAACAACATTTTTTTGCATAAGGCTTAAATAATAGATTCTCACACTTTATTAAAATGTTAGAGCTTCACGACTTACAATAATTTTTCACTAGTAACTGCCGGCAATAGGTAAGTTCATTTTTCTTGGCGGAATTCACAGAAATGTTTCTAGCCATACATGTTATAGAATATGTACACCATAAGATCCTATGCCTTGTCGGTGGCTGAAATTAAATACAAAATCTAAATTGTTGGTAGTGGAAAACATTTCGTAAATCCAAGATGGCGGGTACTTAACCCCCTTATCACACTGTCAAAGTTTCGCCTTCACATATATTTGACCAAATTTGTAGACGAAATACGGCCATAAAATTTTTCCTTCCAACAAATTTTATCAAATAATCTTGAATGTGATGGAAATGTGTCGCACTGTGAAATTTTTTTTACTGAGAGGATCTAATCTGAATTTTTTTTAGAAATGATTTTCAAAGACAGATACTACTGTTGTGTTTCCATACAGTCCATTACAGGAAGAAATGTAACGTATGTGGTGATTTAATTTCACTTATTTGCTGAATTCAAATTTTATTTCTCAGAGATGTTTCCTGCACAATAAAATTTAATGCCACTGAGTTTTTAATATTGTATGCAATATTCACTTTAAATAGTATTTATGCCCAGACATCTTCTACAAAGATTAATAATCTTCACAACATATTCCGTCTCCAGCAATTGTTCGTCTAAGTCATTAGAAAGAGTATTAAAGAGATGCACAATGCATGTGCGCGGAACATTTTTTTGAACTTCAAAACCGTTTTTTTACTAACTTACTAAATAAATGTTTTATATTTAAATGAGAGCAAGGTGATGACAAAAAATACCTTTTGAGGTTGGCAAGCTCTTTACTCGCGCTAAATAGACATGACAGATTGATAACAACAATTTTTGGGTATATCCAGTTATCTCATTCATGGAATAACCAAAACATATATCCTTGAAATGAACAAATAAATACATACAAACATTCTTTCACATTGTATATACCAATTTATTCCTTTTACCTCTTTTTTTTTTTATAGAAACATTTCGAATGGAGTTTTGCTTTTCAACTGAAAGTTCCAATGTGGTTATTAGGGAGTCATTCCACGTGTTAAATATTTGGAGGGCTCCCAGAGACTTTTAAGCAAAAGTAAGTAAATATGCATCATTCCTGGATTGGAGTACTGTAGCAGCCCGGCGACCACCAGGTCAAGAAGTTTACACCACCATTAGGCCCATTCTTTCAATGGCCATATTCACTGCCGGCTCACCGCCCTACACACTAAGCGGTAGAAGTCAATAACATGCCCACCAAAAAATAGATTACTTGAGAGTTATTGAAAAATCAAGATGTATTCAACATTTTTGTCGTGAAGAAGGAAAAGGGTGGGCTCAGCACCAAAGAGTAAAGTGGAAGATTCGCCAAAGAGCACACCATAGATGAAACAAACTCTTGAATAAATTACACACACACACACGCGCGCACGCGCACATACACACACACACGCGCACGCACACACACACTAAGATTTATGATGTAATTTTATAAAACTTAAAAATTTTCTTTATCCTTCTCTTTACATATCACAATAAACTTTTTAAATTTAAACCAGTTATTACACCACACGAAATACTCACATTTCTTTGCTTGTGTATGCCAATGGTTATGTCTGAAACACATACTATAGAGAACTCTAGTGGCTAACGCTGCAACCAATGTGCAAAGAATTTAGTAGAGAGTCACAAAATTATAGTTTCAGTTGGTAATTTTTATATGACAGAAACGTCCGTTAAAATAAAGTAAACTATCTTAAATATTAATTCGTTATTTCTTGCTTTCAGTATCTCAAACCAATAGTTTATTTATAATTAAGAATTGAGGAAGGCGAACTAATAACCGGCGCTTCGCCACAAAAACACCTCACTCAAAATTCGCAGTAACCTACAAAAACTATAGTTAATACATACGTGCCGGACAAACGGCTCACTGGCAAATTTATTCTTCAAATTTGCCTGGCTGATTTCCAATTAGTTACAATTAAGTAACCTGAATATTAGCTAGAGGCGCGTTTTGCTGTCTACCTTCATTGACTCAATATTATTGCGTTTATTTACCATTGAAATTGAACGAAACACAAAATAAGTTCCTAATGATGTAGTAAACCTTCTTTCAGTTCTGATATATATTAAATACTGCAAAAAAAGTCTTAATACATGTATTTGTATGGAAAAGAAGCACAAATACTACTTACGAAAAAGTATAAAGGTTTAACGAGACTCAAGATGCATTTCAGAGAGAGAAAAGTAAGTTAAAGCTAATTTAAAAGGAAATAAATTCAGAAGCCTTCATAAAGAACCCTAAGTGGCACTCATTATAAGGTCTTTAACCAAGAATACGGAAAACGTAAAACGTTTTCTGTATTAAGGACGAAGATTTGTAAAAAAAAAGTTTTCCGGACGGAAAGCCATTCGATGAAACCAGCGCTAAGAAGAGCTACGATTATTATAAGGCATTTAGGCTTTTTTGCCCTTGAAAACTACATTTAATTTGGCGATGCTTACTAACACCCACATAGTTATTTAATTTGGTTACTTTATACAAAACTCTAAGGCTCAGTTAGATAGTTAAAACAATGAAACGTACGACACAAGTATTTTCAAGAACCACTTAATCAACCATTCGCGATTCACTGAGATTTGTTGATGTAAATTAATACCAGAATCATTACTTTCACAATAAATCAGAATAAACCTAAGTTAAATCATTAATTTTCTGTTGATGAGAAATTTTCAATGGCATGTAGCCAAAATATTACTTATTTGAAGCTTTTAAGATTTCTGAACCTTAATAAAGGATGTATATTAAATAGACCAACCAACTTTGGCAGCGGTTTAATCACGAAAACAATAGGTAAAAAGTATGTATGACCAATGGTCTAATGTGAATCGTAATATTAGTTCATGTATTTGCAGTTGGACCTAAAGCACTTGTTTATTCCAAGCAGTACAGAAATTATTTAAGACTGAATACCGAGTGTCTGCATAATGTGTAAAGTTAATTGTGACATACGGATTAATCATTTATCTTCGAAATCTTAAGTCTGCTTTGGCGTCAGGGAGATTAAGTCGAAATAAGGGCAGTAACCGTTATTATTTCTATGAAATCATTTGATTATGGCGATAGACAGGTATTTTGTATTTGCAGATTTTTGTTCCGTTACACATCATCTAGACACTCAGTGTTCCATCTTGGATATTTTCTCCAATATTTATAATAAACCAGTTCTTCAGTTCCAACTTCAGAAATGTGTACTGCCCTTATGATTCACTTTAGACCAAAGGTCGTATAAAAGATTTCACCTTTTTTCGTGTTTGACATGCTGCCGAAGTTTGTTGGTTTAATTTTGATACATTCTGTTTACAAATAAAACGGAAAACTACTGCATGTCTACTACTTACATGTCTACAACTTAAATTTACACTACTTACATGGGTACGGGACATTATGACGCTGCACGTGAAAAACATTCACTGTTCAGAAAATACGTATTTTATATTACATTACAGTTCCGGAATAAGTTGAAAGGCTATGAAAAAAATTATTTTTGTCACAGAAGTGTGTTTATCTGTTAGCAGTAAGTTATATCTGTTTTTTTTCATCGTCGCCACTGTTTGGGGCTCTTTGGTGCAGTTTGCAGAACACCCTATATTAACCATGTGTTATGAATTCAAATAAATATCAGGGCGCGAGGCTGGTATGCTATTCGTCTGCTCACTCTTTCAGCGCCAAGCCAGCCACCACCTATGGCGTACATCGTTAAACAATCTAGAAAACTTCCTGAACTGCACTGAGCAAGAAAAGTTTTGCATCACCTAGTATCAACAGAATTCGTTAACATCCGATATACGGAACATATACCATTCACTAGCAATGTAGCTCCTGATATTGCCATTGTGTATTGCCAAACACAACAGCGGTGTTGCACTGTGACAGCTAAATATTACTACCGTGTCCTGGCAGTGCTGCAAGAACATCTGAAGCAGTCAGATATGGGCCGCATGCCATCGACGACCTTCCATCGATCGAAGATTGCAACCTTGGTAGATGTGGGGCATTCTCAAAGTGAGGTGGTTGTCTTGCTCAGAGCCAAAACCAAAGTGATGTCAGTCGTGTGTGTGTGTGGAAAAAGTACCGGGTGACACATTCTGTGGAAGATCACCTCGTAGTGGTCACCCTCGTGACCCTACTGCAGCGCAGGGCAGATTTTCAGTGGCCAGCACCAGAAGACGACCATTCCCCAGAGTAGCCCACTTGCGGGCGAGATCTTCGTCGAGCGACTGGAGAGCAGGTGTCGACGCAGATCATGCGGAACAGGGCTTCGCAAGGACCACACACACACACACACACACACACACACACACGTGCCTACAAGCCCACGAGTTGTCCATGTATACTACACCGTCGCCGGACTGAGCGATCAGCCTGTGCCTGCCTCGTGGACGCACGTCGTGTTCACGGAACGTACCCGCGTGTGTTCGCATCCTGACTCGCGGTCTGTGAGGGTGTGGTGTGATCGAGGACCTACAGCGAGGCAGCTCTACGTCCGCGACGTCCACCCGTATGATGGTGGCAGTTATGATGTTCTGGGCAGCAATAAATCTTGGTAGACGCACACCGCTCGTGCACATCAACAACACCCCAACAGGCCAGTGATGTGCGTAAGAGGTTCTTGTCTCAGTATTAATTTTTGAAATATAAATTAAAATAAAAATACTTAAAAATTTTTATAGGATGAGAAAACCCTATAGATCTTTATTTGTTTATTTATAAATTTATTTTAGTTTATTCATTATTTATATTTTTTCATTTTTTTTTGGTGATTTGGAGATTTATTAAACTCTTTATTTTATTATTCCTTTAATTTTTGTTTGATTGACCTTGTAATATGGTTTTAAGATGTAGATACCTTAGGGATAACAGCGTAATTCTTTTTGAGAGCTCAAATCGACAAGGGAGATTGCGACCTCGATGTTGGATTAAGATTATAATTAGGTGTATATGTTTAATTATTAGGTCTGTTCGACCTTTAAATTCTTACATTACCTGAGTTCAAATCAGCGTGAGCCAGGATGGTTTCTATTCTTAAAATTTTATTTTATGTTAGTACGAAAGGACCATGTAAATCAAATATCTTGATTGATCTTGATTAATTATATTAATTGGTCGTGTTTGCCCGCGACAACCTTGGTGACCAGTAAATCCCCGTGGACGATAATGCTCGTCCACGCCTGAATGCGGGTCGTGCGGCACTCCTTGCAGGAAGCGTCCTTCACGCGAATGCCTTGGCCAGGCAGTTAGCTCGATATAAATAGCCTGGAACATGCATGTGGGATTTAAACGCGTAATTGTCAATCGCAGGAACTCACCTTAAACACTCAGATGGTTAAGTCAGGCTTGCTGCTGAGGAGTAGTTTCTCATCTCTCAAGAAATGCTGGCCAGCCTCAACCGCAGCATGCTGTGACGTATTCGCGATCTTGTCACTGCACTGGGAGTCCACGCCAGGCACTAACGACTTGACAGAACTGATTCATGAATGTGCCGCTGACACGCCCAAGTTACTGCGGGTGCTGCTGAGAGTTGTATGTGGTCACGCAGTGCATTGAAAGCTCATTTTCCTGTGACATGTTTTCAACCATTTATTCCATGACATGTGGTAATGCAATTTTTTATACCTATACATAGCGTAGAAATAATACAATACACCAAGGTACAAATAAAGGAATATTAAGCGTCGCTACTATACATAATTGAGAACTTCCCTACGTATTTGACCTGTTTTCTGGGCAAATGTCAGAACGCTATTTTGGATGTATGGAAAACCACTTCGCGAATCACACTCTCTCACCATAGTCCATTCACGGTTACTTCAAAATGTTCCTAAGCCCTGCTTAAGTTATGTTACAAGATATTACTCCGCCTCATGCAAATAAAGCTTAACCGAGTCTAGAAAATTACACCAAATGGACAATGAACCGAATTTGTGCACACTCAATTGAATAATATTTCGCATGAGAACTATTTTTTAGTAGGCATTACCAACACACCTATTTTCTCTCTGTTGTCATACATACTAATTTTAAATTAAATGCTGTAGCTTGAAATAAAAAATAACTAGGAGTGAAATTTAAACAAAAATGATGTACTTCTATGATACAACAAGTATAAAACGGCTGTCACAAGTGGCATATTTAGTAAAAAAGCAAAACACGTTATACATGGGGTGATTTTTCAAAAGTTTTATTTAAAAAATTGAACGAATCCGCGAATAGTCTGTATAAGTTTACACTGCTGTGGTAGATTTGCGAATAATTTGTTTAAGCGTTGGCTTCACATTTGTTTGAATTCGGTTCTCCAGTACCCCCACCTACTATAAACACTGTTATGAGTGGTGATACCGGAAGGCTTAGGTCGGGTATAAATAGTGTTCTCGGCGTTTTGTACGTTGTAGATAACCTGCAACCACTGGAAGCTAACTATCTCTTCTCACTGATAAAGTGGAGTTCTATTCTTGGGGAATTTTAATAAAAATGTTACAGCATAAAATATCGTTTTTTTTTTGGTAGGATAATCATATTTTTAATGTCGAATAAATAACCGAAGTATGATTACTTTTAATTCAAAAGTGATAGGATTTATAACACTTTCATTCGCATTCGTGATGTGAAAATTTTGTACGTATGAACATTTTTAGCGTACGCCGTGTTTTCTGCCATATTGGCGTGATATTAATTTCTGATATTATGTCAATTCTAATAAAATAAGAAGTGTGTGTGAATTGCTTATCGCCAAACTAGCCTGTTGATTATTCACTATTTATTTCATACACAGTAATTCGTATAACACGTTCACTATAATTAAGTAAATTTTTTTTAAATTTTGAAATATTAAAAGCAGTGTGTTTTTCTTTAAAACTTGCGGTTCGGTGAAGAAACATTTTTATATACGTTTTAATAAATGAATTATATAATTTTTTATCGAGTTTTGTATGCTGCATTTAAAAGTGGTTATTTTAAAGAAACGTGAGCAGTATATAAATCCCTACCAATAAATAAACTTGTAAAAGTGCGAAATTTTTATATTTGCTGGGTTTAACATTTATACTGGTAAAATTTTGTTATTTGCTTTAGATCATTGGAAACTCAATTATAAGTAAATAACTTTCCTTGTTAATGAAATATGCAGAAGGAAATAAAGTTAATTCTCTATAAAATTGTGTACGTAACACTCCCCCCACCCCCACCCCCACCACCAAATATGACACATTAGCAATACTTTACAATATGTGTTTTAACTTTCTGTATATTTTGTTTCTTTTATCAGTACAATATTTCTTATCCGTAGTAATAGTTCAGTTTTACTTCAGTATATTTTGGTTATGAAAACACGAGAGCTATGTGAAGTTGCTTCTGGATGCGATTGACTGCCCAAATCAAAGGACTAGGTCAATTGGAACTATCAATGTAACTGTATCAAAGCTATTTAACTTCAATTACAATATCACACGTCTTTGTCATTGGACACAGCCCGTTTAAACTATCAAAGTAATCTAACTGTATTTTTAGTATTACATTTTAATTTCAAGTTTAATACTGCTCAATGCGTCTCATAGTTCAAGGGCAACTTTTTAGTTGGTTCGGTCGTGGAGGATTCTGAAAAACGACTGCAGAAGGAAGAGCGCAAGCAGAATGTGTGTTACTTAAAGAAGAGTCGTAATTTTTATTAAGCGTTTTGTAAGGTTAAGACGCAACACAAAGATATTCAACTGTCTGGCACGCCATGCTACTATATTTTGATATTATCATGATTACAAAATCAAAAGTCTGCGAAGTCTTAAAATAAACATCAATTATTCCCGAAAGTTGTTAGAGTGCCGTTAAAAATTTAAAAATAACAAAATAAAACAAATATAATAAAAATTGTTACGTAACGAAAATTACGTCTTGAGAAAATACATATTAAAAATATTTCAGCAACTTTCTTTGTGAAGTAAATATTTTGAACACAATACACATTTTATTATTTAAATTACCTCGCCTATTTGTTTATTTAAACGTTTCAAACAGGCAAACTTTTAATTGCGGCGGTTTGGTTAATTGTATATATTTTGTAATTTGTCACCTTCAAAGCTGACAAAACGCAAAACGCAAATCACAAAAATACGTCATTGATTTTGTAGACAAAACGGGTCTCGTGACCATTTTGATAACCAAAAGGGCCAATTGAAACATGATCACAGAATCTAGTCAAATGCCATGCTGGTTCTTGATCCCACACAAGAATATTTCACCCAAGACAAAAACTCGTCGAAGTTTTTGTGCTAAGACGTGCAAATTGCAGTGGCTTCCGAACCACCAGTCTGCCAACTCCGCGATGAGAAATTTTTTAAACATTCCGATCGCTAATTTGAAACGTCGCCGATATGGCCCCCGTTGAGAAGTGAAAAAAATTACAATTGAAAAGTCATGAGTTAAGGATTATGCAGAAACCACCAGTCGTGTACCCCGAAATACATCGTGTATATTTTAGACTCACAACTCACGCGTTGGTTTTTAATTGTAGCCATAATAATGTCACCTTAACAATTTATCGATAACTTACAACCGAACTACAACTGTCAAAACATCGGTGTTCAAGGTTGGTCTTTTTCTGGCTGAGACACTTCTTATTGTGAACTGAATTTGACAATACATACATAAATATTCTCAAATATTTTTGTAATTTGAATTATAATTAACGCTTGCTTATGACTGGAATTATAAGCTTCCCGCCAACAATACCTCCTGCCAAGTTCTAATTGGTTACTATCAAAGAACTTCCACTTAATTTATAACGCATAAGTTTTTTACGCTTCAGAAATCCCCAACAATGCACACTACATTTTAGGGTCCATTTTCAACAAGTATAATTAAAAACACAATTTTTATTATTTTATGAACGTAACAATTCTTAAGTTTAGGTCAGTTGTAAGCCAACCAGCAGCCATCACCGTATACGAAGGACGCTGAAATAAAAAAAGTGAGCGAACTCGTCTCGCAAACGATTTGCTTGGCACATCCGTGTGACAGTTTGCTCCCCAGGGGGTTTATTCTAAGTTTCTCGGGTGGTCTATCGGCAGGTCTCGATGTCGATCTCGACTGTCAACGCTCCCGTCGATCGGGAGACACCGTTTGAAACGACCGGGAGCAAAATACGACCAAACAGGTATTCTAGGTGCACTATCGTTTCGCGACCTCACTCCCTCGGCAGAGCTCGGGCTTTATCGACCGCCCCACCACAACTATCTTCCTGTCCCACCCGCGTGTTCAGGCAGGCAACGTGACAAACGCAAACACATGCTGTGCCTGTAATAATGTAAGATGAAAGCAAAGCTATTATTACACACTGTTAATTTTAATCTGTTGGCTAATGCATGAAAGGGCACAGGCATATATTTATTATTCATACATTGCCTTACATAAAACACGCATCTTCCGTTTATCAAACGCGGATTATATAGACCGAAATTTCTCGAGATAGCTGCTATGTCATTGTATGGTTAGAAGTTTGCCTGAGTAAAATGGTAACACGGTAAATGGTTGCTGAGTTGTATACACAGGTTGGCAGGATAAAACATTACTAGTTTTAAAAGAACATACTGTTCCACGTATAAAACGACTTTTAAAAGAAAAGATAATTCGTTACGTAGTAATCCCATCTAACAGTCCATTAAAATAAATTTTACTGTGACGTACGTTACGAAATCTATTTAAAACGATACGTAAAATGCCGTTTTAATAAATAAGTTAGCCAAGAATATTACGTTGGGCCTAAAAAAAAAATCTTACATAATAAAATGTTTTTCACCGTTTCTTGTAGGNACGAAATCTATTTAAAACGATACGTAAAATGCCGTTTTAATAAATAAGTTAGCCAAGAATATTACGTTGGGCCTAAACAAAAAAATCTTACATAATAAAATGTTTTTCACCGTTTCTTGTAGAAACGCAAGAATTCCCTTTACCACTAGTGAAGTGACTTGCTTCGTACACAACAACTGTGTACCTTATCTAGTTATTCATAAAACGATAGAATCTGTCCATTTAATTAGTCTGATATTACACGTAGGTATATAATTGTTTGCTATATTATTATGAGAAGTAAAAACAAAATGACAACTGAGCCCTAAACCCAAAACATACATCTACGTACTAGCAGCCACACGACATAACCACTTTTTTTTATATAGATGACTTTATTGACATATTGACCGAAATATTTGCCGTGGGACGGAGCCTGTGTGACGTTTGACAGTGTGTGTTTTTTACGTTTGACGAGCTCAGGGTAGACCGACTTGATGATAAATTCACAGCACACCTGCGCGTGACATGCGAACTGAAAATCTGCCGCGGAGTTCCTCACGGTATGCGATACGCACAGTGCAGGAGCCAATGCATTCCCCCTAACCCAGGCATAGACGCGCATAATTAAAAACACTTCCTCCCAAGTTTAAAAACAGTATATTAGTATATTTATGCAGCGGGAAAAAATACCTACATGGTTCACTCCACGTGCAGTGATTTATCTAGCACCCATTGTCAGCATATAAAACACTTTATACGCATAAATAATGCACATAGAGTAGCTTTTGCAGGTAAAAAATTACATAACGCGAGGAGACGCTAGCGTAAAGGTACACCCAACACGCGTATTAAATCATAAAAAAACAGTTACCTTCGGCAAATAAATTTTTGTATTTTCATACATTCGTGTGGGCTCGCCCTATTAAGATATATATCTGATCTGCGGTAAAACATTCCCAATCTCCCCCTCAGAGTCTTCCACACCGCTACATGACTAAAGCCCAATGAAAAGTGACATGCGTAAATTTTTATGTGTAAGTGTGCGGCCTATAATCTAGCAGTTGTCAATTGTATTCACTTTTTATGAATTACTCGAACTGAAACATAGTTGTAATCCTGAGATGCCAGTACACAATGTAGATTTTACCGCTATACGAATTCCAGTAAAGACACGCGCATACAGCTCTCATTCACCACCCTTCAACCTCGTCGAGACATACAAGGAAAGACTTCACAAGCACGAAACAATAAGAGCATATTGCAGCCAGTGCATTTTCGAATTATGTTAATCCTTTTAGAATGTAGAAAACTAATTCTACGTACAATTTTTTTCTTAGTAAATTCCTTCTTGAACTCCACCTTTCTGTCTTTTTCCTTTAAAAAATTTTGATGTGAATTTTTTTATTCATTCCGGTGAAACCAAAGATAATTTGTGATGCTGAGAAACTATGAAGTGGGGAGGGGAGGGACGATCATTCTCAACTTGCTTATACGTCAAATACACACACCTACACACACACAAACCGAAATATCCCAAATGCAGGCGAGACTGACAGACACATTAAAAAACTATTAAGACAAAACCATACCTGAAGAAGTTGTCACGAGGCCAATTACAGAAGTGCAACGAGATACACGTGCAGTCGTGATCTGAGCTCGCGCACACGCCCAGCCGCGCTGCACCAGGTGCTGAATTGGGCTTTGCCCTAGCGCACTGACCGTTGGAGAGCCGTGAGGAGCCCTCGTTTGTGGGTAGGGGGCTTGTCGCTCCAGAAACACGTTTTATTTCTAACAGACGCTGACTTTGATTCACAGGATAATAAACAGATTATATCTGCACGCACATGTCAACACCAGAGGAGACCCGTGTTCGATACTCCACTCGTTCGGCCAAATTTATTTAAAACAAATCACTATAGATAATTGCCTGGATGGTTTCTTGGTCGAGTCTTAATTGTTTCCGTTTGCCCTAGTAACTCGCTCCGTCTCAAAAGGATGTAAAATTTACTTTTATTATTATTTTAGATTGCACACTTTCTAAAAAAAATGTAAGCTCACACTGCTATTTTACGAGAATCGAGTAGACAGACAAGAATAAAAAATATTTACATCTGTTCGTTTTAAGAGGAAGGGTGTTACACCTTTTTCTCTTGCATCGAAGCCACGATATCGGGATTTCAGAATCATGACCGATCCTCGTTTCGAGGACGAGAAAACATAAAAAATTTGCAACACGTAATGCAGGCAAATATGTACGTATTATTGAAAAAACATCACAATGATGAGTACAAATATTTATTTTGTATTAGCCATTCATTGCATTTTACAGGCATACCGAGATACTATTTTTGCATTTTCCAGATATATAAAGTCACCATATTGCACCCGATTCGTTGTTAGCCAGTCTGATACCGCTAGGAATATATACCAAATCAGGTAATTATTATTCTCTTCGTAAGCTAGCGAACGAGTCCTTTCATTCGCTGATGCATATTTTTTAAAAATATTTCCATGCCCACATACATAGTGGTCAGTTAATATTAAACCGTTTGGGGGGAAACAATCTAACAAAATACTCGACCCACTTATATCTGCAATACTAGTGCATATCGAAGGCGACACGAAATGTTTGTGCTAGACCAAAAACCTGTGTTTTGACGGGCAGTGCATCTCAATCGCCTGTGGCTTCGAATGTTTACCGGCCAGTACTTTACATCTGAATTAGCCATCAAGTTTCATCCTTAAAATTTGTAGGTGGGAATTATGATTATCATCAATCATTTAGCATTATCACTCTACTGGATGGGAAAATAATTTTCCCCGGCATGGAAATAATATTTTTTTATAAGTGCGGGGAAAAATTATGAGATCTGGAGATTCCTAATATCCTGTCCCCCACTCCCTTTTCACCAAAAATTGATGATCCGCACACTGATCACCACTCTCCACTGGCTACTCACATGACTCACAATCCTCATAGTCGTGCGAAAATCGTGAGGGAGTGGGTGCCATACCATTCCGTGGATTACAAAACGCACTGCCACCAAACAGGAAACGGGCCATCATGTCGAGCCGAGAAACTTGTGTCAAAATATTTGGTAGAAATTTGAAACTGCTTCAAGGTTTTCCTTTTTTTTTTGTTTGCTTGGTGCTTGGACGTAAGGGCGTAGAGTGGTTTTGTCGGGGACTGACCTATGACGGTGAGGTTTATCTGGAAGTTCCTGGTGGGCGAGTCCTTGAAGTCGACCCGGCAGCGGTACATCCCCTCGTTGTCCAGCTGCACCGACTCCAGCGTGAGGGAGGCTGGCTTCGAGCTGGTCGCGAAGTACGCCCGAGGGCCGAACGCCTTCGAGTCGGACCAGTAGAGCGCCTTGTTGAACGACCGGCCCCTCACGTCGAAGCTGCGACAACAACCACAACCACATCAAAAAAAATATATACACGTGGTCGGTCTCGCGAACGAGTGCAGGCTTGACTGTTCTGAAGGCAGTCCTCTACAGGCTGATTCTAAAATCACTAAAACAAACAATCATCGTTAGGGCCACTGACTTTTCGCGAAAAGATTTCGAGACAAGATACAGCCCAAAGCAATGTAGTGTATTCCAGCTTCTTTGATTGGCAAAACAATGTTCTGGCCCGTGTTAACCGTTTGCCCACGAATCACGAAGGTTCATTGTCGGAGTTACTTAGTCCTGAGTGGCTTGGTCAAAGACGGACACGGCACCATCAGCCAATGGAGGTATAACAACAGCTGAGGTGTATATTATAGTATTGAAGTCTACTGTGTGCTCAGATTTTTACGCGAAAAGTTACTGGCCCTAATCATCGTATAGGAATTTATGGGTGGAAGTGACGCTTCGAGGCACAAACACAAAAACATATAACACATTAACGGAAACATAAAATGTTCATTAGCAGCATACTTAACGAGTGATTCCGTACAGAAAATGTTAAAACAGTTGCTGGAAATGCATCCACCAACGGTCACGCATGCTTGGCGACCTCTACAAATGGCGTGATTGGCTGACAATGGTGGTGTGCGTGAAATACCAGCGTATTTTAATCTGTTCGCCAATCACTCCGCCGACGCTACCAAGCTTGCATTACTCTCGGTGGTAGCAATTTTGAGCAATTATTATAAACATTGCTGTAAAAAGGCATTTAACGGCGATTGTTGTAAATAAACAATGTCTTGCATTTCGTGCGTTATTTTTAAGTTTGTGCCTCAATGCGTCACTCCCGCCCATATATTCCTTTACAATAATTGTTTGTTTTAGTGATCTCTACCACATATCAATGTTTGTCCATTGATTTTAGAATCATCCTGTATACACATCGCGCCTCTGCAAGAAAACCTCCACAACTCGAAAACACCAGTTTTTCCGGCGGAAGAGTTGAAAGAAAAAGAAAATATTACAACTCTCATTGTGAGTGAATGGTGACCATTATAAACCAACATTAAAAAGTACAAAATCCCCTACGCTATAACAAACCGGATTATAGATTCTGGTTCAATAAAATTGCATTATAACCTTTAGAGAGCAAAGATATTACTTTAGCTGAAAATGATTTCGATTTGTGTCACTTTTCTTGCTTCAGCACAGAACATGAATTAATTTATGACATATTTCGCAGTGAATAAAGTTATGACTACAGATGACTGATTATTCACTTGAAGTGGTACAACTCGAAATGTGCCACCTTTCTTGCCAATACAAACTAAGAACTCACTTTGTATCATTCCACAAAATGGCACAACTCGAATTATGTCACGTTTCTTTCATCACCTCACACACAAAAATTAATAGAACTCCACTGTGGGTTGTCATTAGCGACACTGTTCCTGCAAAACCGTTTCCAATTCCGGGTGGCAGAAAAAGCGACGCTAGTGCTCTAAAGTGGTCATTTATGAAGTCAGCCTAATGTTTCCTTCCAGAAATTGGGAAAAAACAGTTCTGAATATAAAACAGGTAAAAATTCAAAACTCTTATATTTAGCCTACTTTCCAGAGAAAGAAAGGCTATGAGATCACTTTCCTGCCGGTATGCCTGCTTGTGTATGTGTGTGTGTGTGTGACTGAGTGTGGGGCTGTGCGTCCCCCCCCCTCCCAATTTCTAAACGCGTGGACCAAATTTGGTACGCATGTAGCCCTTAGGATGGAACCTTACTTTTATAGTTTTTCGACTACGTAGGACCCTTCCTTTCAAATTGGCGGCTATTTTAAAATTGGAGGTTATATGTTATATTTCGAGAACCATTCAACCAATTTAGACCAAATTTTGTATGCTGCCAGAGCATCGTGTAAGAATTTAATTTTGAGATGAGTATTGTTGTTGATACGTTATTTTGGAAATAGCACCAAATGAAGAGAGAAAGATTTTGCATTATGTCTCGAAAACTATTTCAAAAATTCTCACCCGATTTGGCAGGTAATTAATACTATGATATGCCAAGTAAACGTAAGTGATTGAACTTAATAAGATACTTTAAAAATGACGGCCATAAAAAATTATTTGTCTTTATTTGGTGTATCTGCCATACCATTAAAACAAATTCCACAAAATTGTGTATACTATAAGTATATGTTGGAATCATCATATATAAAATCATACAAACAGTTTTGTTGGCCATATTGGGAGATAGTGCCATATGAATAAATAATTTTTTATGTCATATCTCAGGAAAAAATAGACCATTAAATTTCAAATTTGGAGAACATGGAGTACTGAGGTAGATGGTGTTAAGTGTCATGTTTTAAGTATGTCAGTCACGTTTTTAAAAAAGGGGTCATATAGCAATTTTTAGCTTACAATGGTATATCGCCGAAACCATGAAATCAATTCCAACTTAACTTTGTAAGCTGGCATTAGGTTTTTAAACGATCATCTGTTTCTACACCAATCACCTTTTCCCCGCCATTTTGTAAGATAGCGCCCTGCGAATAAATAAAGTTTTATATGTAATATCTCAGGAAACTAGAGACCAATATCTATCAAATTTGGTAAACACGCAGTACTGAAGTATATGATGTTAAGTGGTATGTCTTATGAATTTAAGATACTTATTTTAAAAATGGCGGCTATGTAGCCGTTTTAGTTTAGAATGCTATATCGTCGAAACTATATAATCAATTTCAACATTACTTTGTCTGCTGGCAGTAGATATTAGAACTATCAACTGTATCTACATGGAGAATATTTCGTTAACCATTTTGTTATATAGCACCATGCGAATAAATAAAGTTTTTTTTTCATATCTCGGGATACAATTGACACATTCCTACCAAATTTGGAAAATAAATAATACTGAAGCAGGTGGTGTAAACTGGTATGTTCTAGGTAGTTCAGGCACCTATTCTGAAAATGGTGGCTATGTAAATATTTTAGCTAAGTATATTTTATAAACGAAAAAAATTCCAACTTAGGTTATATGCCGGCAGTGCTTATTACAACTATCAAATATGTCTATGCAGAGCCTCATTTGTCCGACTTTTTATGATAGCCCCGCAAATAAAAAATAGCGTTTTGGTCTCATGTCTCGGGAAACAATCAACACGTGCCACTTATATTAAACAATTTAACCAAATATAACTAAATGTTGTAAGTAGACATTATACATTAGAATATTAAGACTCTTTTTTTCTTGGAAATTTTGTACGGTAGCATCAAATACGAAAATAAAATTTTTTATGGCATATCTCATGCACCAAACATCTGATTTTCACCAGATTCTTCACACAAGTAGTGCTACGGTTAGTCATGTAAAGTTAAATGTTTTCAGTGGCACAATCTGTTATTTTCTAAATGACAGCCCTATAAATATTTTATTTTAGTAAGCCCTGTTATTCGAAACATTAGACTGATTAAATCCGAAGCTTATGCTCTGAACCCGACTTCCTTAATGCAGTGCATTGCACGCTAGCTTATTGTAAAAGGTTTTCT
Source organism: Clitarchus hookeri (assembly GCA_002778355.1). NCBI lineage: Eukaryota > Metazoa > Arthropoda > Insecta > Phasmatodea > Phasmatidae > Clitarchus > Clitarchus hookeri. The sequence goes on along the minus strand of NQII01006883.1, from coordinate 58,661 downwards.
GGGTTCAAGTTCCGGATAAGGTAAGTGTGTATTTGTCACTGTCTCGTTAATGTTGCATAGGATTCTGGTTTCATTTCTAATGTAAATAATTTCAAAGATAAGTCAATTCCTTCCGGCCAACTCAGCTTTTAAGAACGTTTTTTTTAGAAATTAATTACACCTATGTTGAGGTATGTAGGCTTATTAAGGATGTGAGTAACTTCTTTTTTAAGAGATATGACAGTTTTCTTGAAGAGGTGCGACATGTTTTCAAGGGCAAAGTGGTTTCATACCTCTACACACAGATTAAATTTACATAAACACACGCAGCTTACTGTCAACCTGCCCAATATGTTAACAGAAAAAATTTGCCACGGAACTAACTTTACAAAAGACTACTTTCAAAACTATCAAAAAAATGTGCACTAAAGTGTTAGACAGACTGTACAGCTTTACCTCCCACCGTACTGCATTACATAATGCGCCATGGTTACAGTGTGAATCATTTGTTTTGTGTTTGTACAAGTAATTCTTTGGAAACGAGTTGCCAAACACATTTTTGTATCAATACAAATATATTAAAAGTGAATTTTGCAAAACAGTAGTATGGAACATTTTAAAACTGAAGACGAATTTAAAACAGCATGTGTTGTAATGTTCGAGTTTGTTATCAAAGCTGTGCTACATAGGCATTTTTCAATGTTTTCTAAGATTACGTTTTGTGAATATACAATATTTCTGCTGTAGAGATACAAGAAAATCTTTGACAACTTGTTTACAAAGAACTGGTGGTAACAAGCATAAAAATTTTTTACTGTGTATATTATCACATCGTTAAATAAATGTTCTTCCTTAACTTTATCCTATTGTGACTCCATGACCGTGATGAGGGACGTGTTGCAAATTAAACATACTTGTGGTTAGCAATGTACGCAACGAGGAATCAGTAGCGGATAAGGTCGTCAACTAGGCGGATGACAATTGCAATCACGGTCGTGCCCTGGTTAAATGTTTGACAGGTGCGATCAGGCAGGCCGTCCAACTAAGGCCTGATCACTTCATAACAGTTAGCTAACACGGCCATCATTTTGTGCAAGGTAGAATCGTATTTCATCACTGAACACAACTGCTCTCCTTTCACCTCTCCATCACACTTTCTCCCGACACCACCGCAGACGTTCACGACGATGAGCAGGTGTCTATGGGTGAACGTGCCAGAGGAACACGAGAACGCAAACCCACCACCAACAATTGATTGTTTGCCGTTCGTACGACACACGAGGAGTCAGAGTGGCTGCGATTGCACGTGCGGTTGATGTTCTGTCAGTCATAGTGTCGTGAACTATCCTTCTCTCCAGGCGAACCATGTTTAATCCCTGGCTGGCTCACTCCCAGATTTTCGCAAGTGGGAATCGTGCCGGTCGATGCCACTGGTCGGCGGGTTTTCACGGGGATCACCCGTTTACCCCGACATTGCATTCCGTCGCTGCTCCATTTTCGCCTCGTTTCACCCTCATCGGCTCTCAAGACCTCGTTGTTAAGAGCCGCCCAAATCTCTCAACTCAACTCATCTCTGTCACTCATATTGTCCACCACCGATGGACCACTGGCCCGTCACACCCCAAGTGAGTGGCAATTCTGCGGTACGTCACGCCACCGCCCCCCCCCTTCCCGAGTCCCACTACGGCCACGCTCAAAGTCACTCAACTGTTCAATTGATGTTCACCGTCGTCTTCCAGGCATTGCAGACAAATTCTGTGGTTCACACGCAATGGAATCACACAGTCAACTGCACTCGTGTTGTGAGACGACCTGCAATAAGACACTTTGTCTATTGATTGCAGACCGGTTCAGGCGATTGCTGCCATTCCACTCACGACCAGAGTGTCTTCTACACACTAACAGCTTGTGTGTAAAACATGTTTGAATTTGACGATGTTTACTGGGTGTTTTTCAATAAATTTACACTAGTATATATAGATACACCGCAGAGATATTTTTAAAATAACCAAGATATGTAGGTAGTAGGGCTTAACGTATCGTCGACAACGAGATCATAAGAGACGGGAGCCAGTTGCTCAGAGAAGCAGGAACAAAAGGGGGGTGGGGTTGTCGGCCGTGGCGTGTATAGTAAGGAACCATCCCAACTTTCGCCTAGAGTGATTTCGGGAAACCACGGAAAACTGAAATCAAAATCAAAATGGCCGGACCGGGATTCTTACCCAGGTCCTTCCGAATGTGACTCCAAAGTTTAACCACTGTGTCGCGTCACTCGGTAAAATTACCAAAAAACTTAAAATTAATATTGACTTTGAAGAATTAGGTTTACGATTTAAGCAATAATAGTAATCTTTTCTTCATGGCACATACAATTTTAATATATTTTCTTCGGTGAAATATTGTCTGGTAGGTAGAAAATTCTCCAATGTTTTGCTCTTTTGTACCTTCTGTTTGTCGCACAATCTAAGAAATTATTCGCAAATTTACCACATCAGTGTTTACGTATACTGAGAAAGGGGGTTTATAGTAAGTAAAGCTTTACCCTATACACATTATGGTAGCGTTTCATAATTTGCTCAAGAAAGAGTAAAATGAGTAGAAAAGTTCCCAACTGTGAATAGTACATATTTTCATTCTGATTGTCGGTACTGTTTCCACCTTTCGGTTATAATAGTCCATTACACTTTAGGAAGTTTACCAGAATTTCTTTTTACAGCGCAAGTGTGCTGACGCCGGCACGTACATACTACTTTAGAAAATCCTGTCATGTCGCATAAGAATTGACGTTGGTTACGTTTCCGTTCGCCATTTCTGTTGGCGCGGGAGACAGCAGGTCCAATTACCAATCGAACTTGTTGCGTGCCGAGAAGTTGAAGAACCCACATCAGGACGGAAAATACCCGCCGTGAAAACTTCATGACGTTAACGACAGGTCCAGCTCGGGTGCAGGCCAACCTCCACCTCCAACCACTCGTCAAAAATCGCCGCAAACATGAATAATATCGCGGGACGAGCAGTCGATAGCGGTTATGGGTTCGAGAAGGGCCGGCAGGCGGACAGGTCGGGTGGAAGGAATATCAAGGGAGGGGATCCCGGGGAATATGGGTTTCCCTCCCTCTCCCGTCGAGTGTTTACACTGTCGATGAAACATCGATTACACAGCGATCGTTTCACGGAAGAGCGGTCCGGGGCTTGTTTGCTCGGCGATACGGCGGGTGGCACACGTGTGTGTGTGCGTGTGTGTGCGTGCATGTGTGTGTGTGTGTGTGTGCGAGGCGCGCAGCCGGGGGAAAATAAACCCAGGGAGATATGAATGTGCCTGCCGGCGGGGACGAGTGACTCGCAGAGCACACTGGCTGAGTGCTTGCCCCAGCGACCGACCTATCCGTGGCTCGACTCTCGCGGAAAAATCAAATTGAATTGATGTTCACGTGTGGTGGATGCCGTCGGTCCTCTCGAGACCTTCCGAAGCGCGTCGAGCGAGAAATATAGAGGGCTCTTCGTGAACGGGTCGAGGACATCGTGAAACTATCGCGTCCCGTTTATAAGACTTCAATGGGGAAGCAGAGAGAAGTGCGGTGAGAATGATGTTGAACTACAAAGAAACCCCTTTAGTTGACGGCGGCAGTGCGAACATAAACACACAGCCGAGTACTGTTGCATAATCGATTCGCACTTAACATAATAGTCCTATAGTAAATTGTAGTGCGACAAGATAGTACAACACAACTTCGCCAGTTGTGGTACTAATCCGTCTTCTATGTGCAGCAGCCTCTTCTAATGTACTTCTAGCCTGTGATGGGAATATGTAAAAATAGTCAATGCGTTTATATATAATGCACTATTATATAACCACATTTTAGTTCAACTTCGACAAATATCTGTGTCCTCGGAACTACGTATCATTTGACGTAAATCATTCGCCTTCCGACATGGTGAACGAGGTTCGATTTATGTCGTCGCCAAACTCCGATTTTCTCGCACGAAGGAAATGTGTCTGACGTTTCCGTTGATCAGCGAATTTTCTCGGAACACTCCCTCCCCCCCCCCCTCCCGATAATTGCATTCCGCTTTTGCTCCAACCCCCCCATTCCTCTGTTCCTCGCTAGCCCATCACTGCTGAATATCTCAACTGTTAAAGAGGAATCCGTAGTAGACAAAATGGAGCACTTCAAGGGTCACTTCTGGCCACAAGAATGCATAGCGAAGGCGGTGAAAAATTGCTTCGTGTGTGTTCTGTTTCCTCAGAATTTTAAGCGTTGGTTGTAAGGTTTTATTACAGCTATCAGTTCAGAAAAGATGCGACTTTGTGCCAGCTGTTTAAAACACTGTTTTACTGAAGAATAAATACTGTACACAGCTATATTAGCTGAATTCGACACTTTCCATCTACCAAATTCATGTTTCGATAACAATTTATGAAACCGCAACAAAAAAAAACTTTTTTTTCCGTATTGGAAAAAAGATATAAATTGAAATATTCCATATTTTTTTTATAAATTTGAATAAGCATGATTGTTAACAATCAGGCCAATAATACAACTAGGAGGCCACTTGAGTGCCGCTCTGTCTGGCTCACGCACAGTAGATATGATAACGAATTGGGGAGTTTTCACGCACACTGACATGTTATCGGAGTTGCAGGTCAGTTTGACGAGTTTGTCAACGAGAGGAGAAAGACGTGTCCTATGTTAAATAAAAGATTTTACTGTCTTTATTTATTAAACCCGAGGAAGAAATTTAAGTAGAAGCTTAAAGAAAGACGACGTTGGCCGTAAACAGCAAGATTCACGCGTCTATAGTTTTGTCCTATTACCATGGCCTGCTCTCCATAAACTCGATTAATGACTCTACCTCGCACTGGAATATATTTATTGATGGTGTAAAAGTATCACAGTAATCATTTACAAGCAACAAAGCATGCCTACTCTCGCTTTGCACACACTGAGAGCTATGAGCACTGAACACAAAACCACGCAGGCGTCTATCTCCGACACTTCCGGAATACGTGTGCAAGCTCACATAAGAAAGCAATGTTCTCAACAGCTCGATATCGGATCGGCATTCGATTTGTCGAGACAGTACCTACTGTGCTCCCCGGCAACCGGATGTCAAGCCTATGACCGACCTGACACTCAAATACTGTCCGGAAGGCGCCCTTTCAAAACATCGATTTTCATGACGTTCGATATATCCATCGGGGACGACATTACATCGGGGCGTGTGCAAAAGTGGAATGATTATGCCGGTTTTGGGACAACGGCGTTTGGCGTAGGAGCTCGGAGCTGTTGATGTTCTGTCATTCCAGTCGGTTGGTGGCCATCTTGTCCTCCATGTTGAATGTCCGTGACATTTGACCTTAGACCATTTACCCTGGCGACCTTTAACCCTTGACCCTGATGACCTTTGACCCTGGTGACCTTCTATGAAAAAATAAAAAAAAATTCCATAATAATTCCGAAAAAATCTTCAAATATTTCAAAATGTCCCAAAAAATAAAAATATAAAAAAATATGAAAAATCGAAAAAGCCCCTAAACACGTATTAAAAATTATTATAAAGTTGTTTTAAGAATTATTTTTAAAAACTTGCATTCCGGAGTTCCTCTTTCACCCCACCACCCCTCATCAATACTTATTCTATAGTGTGGACATCTTAGTTTTTTTTTGTCTGTGAATTGTTCATACATTGTTGGGGGACGTCCCAGCACCACACCCAGCACACGACTGACCCCCTCCACTCTTACCAATGATTCTCATTGGCTAATCACTCACCTTCGTCCGATCGCCTTCTAATATGTTTAATTGCTCCGCCAATGTTTCTCATTGGCTAATTGCCTCACCAACTACTCAAGTTCGTTCGACTCCCTCCACTCCCCCACCCACCTGATTCTCATTGGCTTATTACTCACCTACGTTCGACTACATAATACATAGATTTTGAAAAGAAAATGTTTTATGAACTTTTTTCCATAACTATTATCTCCGTAAGATGTAGGTGGGTACCAACGACGCATGCTCCAACACTATGACCTTTTTTCTTTAAACAACATTTGTAAGCTACAGCTGCTTAATAGGATGGCAAATTTCCAACGTCGAAAACCCCAGTGTACCAAAACGAGCCAAATATATATTGTTGACTCAAACAGATAAGCTTCAGCGAAACTTTCTTGACGACACCAATAAAAATTTCGTAGAATCCTCAATGCTGAACCATTGAAAAAAGGATTACCAGATACTTTCAACAACTAAAAAAATGACAGCTATTTAACATTGAAAAGCTTTGCCACATCTCAATTTAAAGCAGAATTATAATTCCACTGACGGAAAAAAAACCGATCGAAGAACCAGAAGTTAACAGACCGCCAAAGAAAAATACATTAAAGTTGCCAAAACTGACGACGAAAAATATTCGCAAAAAGATGCGGAAGTGTACACCGAGCCAACAAAAAATTGTAGAACCAATGGCGAATAATATTAATATTCAGGAACTAACTAACCGACCCGGCTTCGCCCGGGTACAATTGAATTTTACAGTGATACACTAATAAATAAATGGGAAAAGAGAATTAATTTATGTGAAAACAGAATTATAAAATTATACTACGTTGGCCTAGGTTTTTAACAGATTACGGCAACCCAAAATAAAGAAAATATATTTTACCCGATAGCCAAGAAGTACGGTATTGTTTGTTCATCTGTGCAACTATCTCATAGCTACCCCATTTCCGCTTTCCAGCGTCGATGTGGAAAAATAAAAACGTGATTTACATCAAGTTATAGCTTTAGAAATACGTGTACCTAGGTACTACCTTTTGCGCTAGGCTGAGAGATCTTAATCGATCACCAAAGTTAAGCTACGTTCCCAGCGACACACATTTGGATGGGTGACCGTTTAGTGGCATAAAATTGAGTGCTTGCGGGCTTCGGAGGGCACGTTAAATATTCGTTCCTGGTTGTTATCGATTGATAGCAGCGGTTAAACCATTTCAGAGGTCATTGGGCGGCTTGATAAACTCTGACACCAGAGGAAAAAATATTTCGGTCACGTTCCCAGCCGTTGGAGAATTTCGTTTTGTTGTTATTCCACAGGAATTGTACAATTTTACGGAATAAAAAGTATCCTATGCCCTATTCCGGGACGTAAAGTACTTACATACCAAAGTTCATCCAAATCCGTTCAGCCGTTATGGAGCTGAGTGGTAACAAACATATACAAACACACACACACACGTTTTCCTTGCAATGTTTTTTTGTGTCGTTCAAGGCACTGCTGTCCCGAAAGTCCCGTAATTTATGGCAAATCATGATGATATGTGAAACAGCGCTTGAATGTAGGGAGCTGGTGGACATGGGCTGGCAATTATGAGCTCACCATACGCTCGAAATATTTTACATAGCAATAGTGGGCTTTCCCATCTTCGGCGGTGAGGAGGTCGAAATTGTTTGACCTCTCTCTTTTTTTTTGCTACACGTACGGGGAAAACAATTCTCGTTCTCATCCAGGGCGTTAATGTTCACAGATACTGACATTTTTTTTTTTTTTCAAAAACTTTTATTTTGTGCAACGGTGTAGTGAACTCTAGCTCTAAAAATTCAAATTTTGATTCGAGGGTATAGGAGGTCGACTCGCTCAGGGTGTTCACTTTCCACGTAACGTGCCAGAATGGTCCATCTAAAGCACATCTGGTCGTTTGTGTTTTTCGGGTTTATGATAACATGTCTATCCTTTATGGAAGCAGGCCGCTCGATGTACGACGGTACACGAAGGGGTCCAGCTGTATTGAGGTTGACTGACGACAGTGTCCACCCGGAACAGCGTTCTTTGTATTGCGTCTCTTCAGTACATATTTTGCTAAGCTATTTTGGACAGCCTCCTCAATATCGCTGATTTCACAGATTGGTATATTTGTCGTCTTGAATGCTCTTTTGTGTGTACCTTCATCGAACAGAGCCGATTTCATATGACCACACTCGAGCGAAATATAAAATTTTATTGCGCCACTTTCTCTCGCTTCGTCCGTCAGCTGGTTAAATATATTTTGTTTAATGTTGGTCAAATAATTACTAACATATTTTACAGTGTCACTTGCGTTTTCAGCCACGTACGACTTCAAATTGGCCCCGAATGACGTTTTTAGTCTTAGGGCTTCGGAGTTGCACGGAGCACTGAAATATCTTTCACTTTTGCACTCATGAAGTCTTGTAGCGTTAGTATTGACGATCTGGCAAAACTGTGGGCAGCAATACTTGTGAAGGTCTACGACGTCCATACCGTCACATACAGTCGGTTCACGACTGGAAGAGACTTTCTTGAAGCCCTGCTAAATATTTACTTTCAAGCCCATTTCGTATCCTTCCGCCAAAGGTAAACAAACATTGACATGTGACAGTCACATGGCAATGTTTATATGAAATGTTTACATTCCACTGTGCNAGATGTGTTCGTACATGCACATACCCATTATAAAAGTCATGTAATGTATATATTATTAATGGATATTCCACAAGCGTAAAGTTTTTAATCTTGAGAATTTCACACAAAAGAATATGCGATGCCAGCGAAAAAACATTTCATTTTATAAATCCAAAATGTGAGTATTTTGATGAATCGATAGTAGTTGTCTATTTACAACNCATTTAATTCTATAAACCCAAAATGCGAGTATTTCGATTAATCGATAGTTGTTGTCTATTTACAATCGATTGTTAGTGACTTTCGATAAATTCCCGTACATCGAAGGTAAGATCATCAGTATTGATCGAAATTGCTACATACGTTAAAATGGCGTGGTGGTTGAGTCGGATGTTTCGCGCAATCGTAAAACGTTATTTAAAAATGGTTGTGACGGTTTTCGACAGGACGGCAGAGTTTGCAAGTGAAGGATTCTACGTCTTCGACAATGTGAAAACAATTTTTATGTGCGAATACTGCAACGTTAGAATAAAGTGGCAAAGGAAAGACACGTGCACGAAACACACAAAAACAAAATAAATTAGAACGGAAAGTGAGCACAAATTAAAATCATATGTTATTAAAAACAAAATAATAAAGAGCGGATATTAGTAAAAACAAGACAAATAAATGAATTATTATAGGTTAAACGAGATAACCACACAAATTCTCTGGAACGTGTGTCAACAACACATGGAACGAAGGTTAGTAAACAAATGGCCACGTTACTTTAAACTTGAGCGTGATCATGTGACTATGCAAGAAACGTTGAAATCTAAATATGTTAGCATCACGTCATTAATAATTGGCATAATAAGATACAATTCTTTTCGACACCCATTTGTAAGCGATAAATTAACAATTACGTTAAAACTTTGGAACTATTTCCACTCTTTGTACTGGCAACCTAACGGCATAACTGTATCCGCGCTCGCCACTGTTTGTAATGTTATATGCATGTCGCTAACGGCTAGGGTGTTTTTTCAAAGGTTTATTTTGCAAAAGTTTCTTCCAGTCGTGAACTGACAATACACAGGTTCTCGCAAATTATGGCAGAGTCTAACATTGCCGGAATTTCCTCGTATGGAATATTTCCCTCGTCCCACATAAGTCCGTGCGTTTCGTACGTCTGTAGGTGGTGCGCCTGTTGCGTGGTGCAATTGAGGTGCTGCCATGGACACGGCGGTGTGAAAACTTTGCATTTCTCATTTTCGTCATTGTAAGAGATGGCAATCTACTTGATAGTGTACGAGTCCAACGAGTGAAAACCTTGGATGCTGCAAAACATTTTTTTTCAGTATATATTTTTGTTGTATAAATAATTATATGTTCCCATACACAATGAGTTTCAAAAAAATGTAAAAAGTAATTTAAAACTTTATCAAGGTCCATACAAATTGGGCACCTGTGTTCTGAGTTGGTTTCCTCGCTGGGTAGTGATTGCCAGTAAATTTATTGAAGGGGAGCATCTTCCACAGGTGCAGATTGAGAGTAGATAACTTTCTCCGGTGCGTATTCCACGGGGACATCGTCTTACATGGGGACGTCTTCCACGGGTGCGTCTTTTACGGGGACGGCGTCTTCCACGGGCGTGGACGTCGTGTGGGCTGCTCGGCGGGCCTTGCACCAACCCCTGCGACGCGGAGTGTCGGGAACCGAGGTGGTGCAGTCCTATAAACACTCCTTGAATGGGAGGCAGTCCCATATGTCTTCGTCCTGCTGCAGGTAGGCCGGCAAATACTTGAATACAGTCGAAATTTCGTGTGGTGCTAAGACCAGGAGAAATTCATTCGGTAGGTACGGCAACTCGTCCCATTTGTCGAAGGCACTTAGCAAGCGCACCCTCCCAAATGCCAAAATGGCCGAAAATATTTTACGGCCACTCGGACAACACGCGTACATTTCTAAGGGCGACAAAATGACTGCTTTCCCAAGGGGGCTCGGGGTGCGTCTTATAAAGAGTTTAAGGGTAAAAAAAATAGTCCGTGGTTGCGACTGAAGAAGGCCTCTGATTGCTTGGAATGAAGGTTTCCGAAAACGTACGAGAAATTATTCAATGAGAGATTGTCACGTGTTGTGGTTAGCCAATGAGAATCACTGGAGGGTATAGAGTAATTAGTGGATCGAACGAAAATGAATAATAAGCCAATGAGAATCAGGGATGGGGAGGAGGGGATTGAACGAAGGTGATTAATTCGTGGTACAATTATCCAATGAGAGTCATTGGCGGAGCAATTAAATATATTCGAAGGGGCGGAGGGGGTCAAACGAATATGAGTAATTGTTGGGGCAGTTAGCCAATGGGAAACATTGACGGAGCAATTCAATATATTTGTGGGGTGGAGGGGGTGGAGTCCTGCCGACTTATTGGTCGAACGAACATGAGTAATTTGTGGGGCAATTAGCCAATGAGAATCATTGGTGGAGCAATTAAATATATTGGAAGGGGGTAGAACGAAGCTGAGTAATTGGCCAATGAGAATCATTAGTAATAGTGGAGTGGGTCTGTCGTTTGCTGGGCTTGGGGCTGTGGGGACCTCCAGCAATGTATAAACACATGACAGACGAAAAAACCAAGATGGCATCCTCCAGCAATGTATAAACAAATGACAAACCATGATTGCATCTTCCAACAATGTATAAACAAATGACAGACAAAACAGCAAAGATGGTTTCCTCCAGCAATTTATAAACAAAAGAAAAAACGAAAAAACCAAGATGACTGCCCACGATAGAATGAGTATAGGTAAGGAGTGGTAAAGGCGTGGAGACCTCCGAAAATGTAAATTTTTAATGGCATTTTTAAAATAATTTTTGGATGATTTTTAATAATTTTTTGGGTTTTTGAATTTTTGGATTAGTTTAGATTTTTTGTAATTTTTTGGGTGAAATGTCATCGGGTTCAAAAGTAAAAGGTCACTGACATCCAACATAGCGGACAAGATGTCCGCCGGCCGACCGGAATGACTGAGAATGTACAGCTCCGATCTCCGACACCGAACTCCGATATCCCAAAACCGGCATAATCCTTGTACTTGCAAACGGCCCTAGTTTTCCAAGAGTCAACGGCTAACGTCAAATACAAACACATTTACTTTCTCAATCATTTCAAAATGTCTGTTGATATTCACATAATTTGCATGCGGAAAATTACATAGCAAACATACAGAAGAATATATACGCTACTAAACTTACTCAGTCGTTTAATAATAGTATCATCTGACCTTTTGCAGAGGACGGTGCAAATTATTTGCACCAATTATTTTGCATAATTCGTCAGGGTTATATTATCTCACTGCCTTTACGGTCGACGTCAGCTCATTATATAATAGCACAAAGTGATTGTAGATAACTTATTGCCGTTTTATTACTAGACAACGTCAGATGCTGATTACGTATTTATTTAAGTTCAATGGTGATAGGAAAATAGAGGGAAAATAAGTGTTAATGTAGTTCTTATATTTTTTTTTACTTTTATAATACCGAATTATTTATAATACAATCACATAAATGTACAATATTACAAACATGGAAGACAATGTTTACCTGTGTTTTAAAATTCGCGTCGGAATACATTTTGTTTTAATTAAGTGAATTTTAATTTTTAATTGGTTACAAAATCAGCAGAGATCTTTTCGATTATCCGTATACCTCGAAAGATGATATTTAAAAACTCATACTTTTCTCCTTTTTTTCTTCTGAAATATTTTTGTATTTTATTAGTATTTTTTACTAACTAAGATATTTCTAACATGCATATTTTCTCTACAGTAAAATTCAACGCAAAATAATATCAAATATATTAGTATATAAATTAATAAGACGCGTTGTTGGAAATACGAACCGATACAGCTCTTCATACAGCCAGTGAATTAAACAATCCGTTTTTAGTAAAATTACAACAGACATTCTTACCGGACACGCTTGTACTCAGCAATAAAAACGTTGGCGGTACGCACGTTAGCGGTATTTTGGTGGTCACGAGTGCAAACCTGAAGTGAAATTCAAGATTGCCGACAGTATATTTCAATATATACTCAAAAAGTGACGTGTTCGTAAACATACTGAACTGTGCACCATACAAATAGTGTTAACATCGATAATTTTTCCCATCACATATCAAGCAACTGGAATGCTGGCAAATAATATTCTATTATATTTACGTTGTATCATTGAACGAAGTGTAAATGTTTGTGACAGTACTGAAAATTTCAAAACTACTTGAAAATAGGCAAATTTTTATTTTTACATGGTTGTATCGACTGCATTTAGTTTTTGAGATATTAAATAACAGAGACTATCACGAAAAAAAAATGTAGCTTCAGAACTGACTCATTAATTCTTGTGTTATTCTAGTTCTCATATGTTCTTTGAATCAAATTCATGAACTTGATTCTTTTGTACTTTTTCTTTAATTCTCTGTAATGTCAACATTTTATGAACCATAGTTAATTAAATTTAGACATATGCCATTTAGGTTAGTGGAGTACGTAAGTGCATATTAGTTTCACTAGTGTATTATGTTTTATTAGTTTAATTAAACGTTTTTATATTACAGATATAAAAATGACTTTTGTTCAAAATTAATTTCTCAACTCTTAAAACCAACTCAGTGAATACATATTTGTTTAGACATATTAAAGGACTTTACTGAAATATATATCCAAAATTATAGGACAAATGTACGAAGTAATTTATGCACCTACCGGGAATATTATTTACCGTTACAGCACTAAAGTTATTTGAGAACAGTTAAACTAATTCAGGAGACCTCAAAAACACAATTTTCAATTACTTTCATAAAGCTTTTATAAAATGTTAAGTAAAAAAAGACACCATGTATAATGGCTTAGAGGAAACCCACTAAAACGCATATGTATTTCGACTCGCTATAAAAACATTATTACAAAATTTGCAAAAAGTCAAATGAAAAAAAAAGTTCTAAAATAGCAGGTTCACTGCAAAATTAAATACTTTAGAAAAAGTGACCCTGCCACGCTGCTGTTTTACTTAACTTTATCGAGTTTCCAAACAGCAAACCATTGCGATTTTTAGTACTACGTGTGAGCTACGAAATTACATCTGACGCATATGTGTATATACAGTATAATGTGATTGTTAAGTTATGAGTTTTTAACTGTAATTGAGAAATAAGTTTTTTTTAATTACGTGGATCTTGACGTCATTTGAGAACAAAAAAAGGATCAGCGTTACCCTGCGAACATGTGATTTTGTATCCAATCACTGCGTATTTTTCCAGCGTCATCGTAATTTACATCGTTCATCATTTGAAATAGATATTTTTGATTGTCTCAAAGTTAATATTACATCATTGTTAGAGAAAATAAACCGATTTGTAACCTTGTAGGCGTAGGATTATAAAACAGCCCAACACACACTGCCAAAGGTAGTGCTGCTATCAGTTATATCCAGGAAAACGCCTTCGTGTCCTCTATTACCTATGCTTTATTTGTTAAACCTGGTTCATAGATTTACGCTGGTGCATCCAAAAGTCATAGTTGTTATGTTCTTTTGTGTTAGTTAAGTTTGTAATCCAAGTACCAATTTGTGTTTAAGGAAAATAAAAAGTAAAAAAAAAAAAAAAAATTAAAAATATCACACTGTAAAATTACGTGGGCAGTGTGATTTCTGGAGAGCTGCACTTTTAAAGATGGAGATTGTTAGTGCTCGTGGGTTTTGTAGTGCTGAACATAAGTTTCGTGCCTCCGCTGTGGACATGCATGACTTAGTCTGGTTTTAATGCTATTTACCTTTAATTACTATATTGAAGTTTACAGCACAAGTTAAACGCTCCTTAGTAAAATTAAATTGGTAGTGAATTATAAAAGCATAAGTAGCTAAAGAATGAATTAAATTTAGTATAAATATGCAACAAGAACTCCGCATTTTGTGTAAGTAACGAGAAAGGATCATGAATAACAGAATGTGCTCGTAACAATATAAGAGGAGGTCGAGCTGACTATTGTGCTAATTAGGCACTCGTAGGAACAGAGAGGAAACTTAAATAATGACTACAGAGCCGCCTTGTGTTAGTCTTTCCGCTGCTTTGAAGCTTGGTACCTTAAAAGTTAAAATAGAAGTGTGTTGCCAGAACGTTAAAACTTCATGGTTTTCAACATCGTATTAAAATAAGGACGTGCCTAAACTTACCGCAGTGTGCCTCCATTCATTACCAACAGGCAAAACTTACTTTTATGCTAAATTGCAAGTAAAATACTTTAATGTCGTGTTTCAATTGAAAAAATACTAGGCTACTGTTTAAAAAGTAAAACAATTTTACGCCTATTTTCTGATTATGCGCACGTCTGCGTGTGTGTGGCAGTTTTCTTTATTTCCCCGTTCATCCAACTTGATTCTTATTGAAGCTATTTCGTTTGAATTGATACTTACGAGTACAACTAAATGTTGAGACGATTGCACTTGTTAATAATTTGTGGGAGTACAAATTCTCTGGGAAGGCTCGAATCATAAAGTTCGCAGTTACTTAAATTTTCATAGAATAAGAAGAGTTCTGAACCAAGTGAATGCTGATTTTCCGATTCTTTACTACGTATAATTAAAACTTTCAATGATGACAAGAGTATCAAAGGTTATTATGATGCATTGCATACTTAAAAGCCTTCCCGGAAACCGGCTATTTTGAGATGACCCACTTAAGACATTTAAAGCATTATTTGTTGAAAATAATAAATTTCCTTATAAATAGGTTAAAAATATTATAATTTTACTTAATGCTATATTATGCCGTTTTAATAAGTAGAAAAAATATGATACTGATTATAACATTTGTTAAACAATATTTTTCATATTTTTATTTTGTTTAATATGTTACCTAAAATAAAGATTTTTCACTCATTTTGACTTTCTCATGAATTTGAAAAGTTCATCAGTTTGATTTAACTATTACGGGGTGTTAGGTTTGTAGGAAAACTTCACCATTTTGATTAAAATCGCTTTGCAAATTGCAGTTTGTTACATTTAGCCGTTCTCTAGTGTACGAAATGTACTATATCTCACGTCTACAGAGGGATTAGAACATGCTTTGAGTGCGAAATAGGCAACCATTATAATACCTACCGAGTATCTCCACATAATTATTTAAAAACACTTGTGTGCGTTTATGCGTAAAAGTTATTGCTACATGCTGTCTACCACAATCTCTCTTAAAACAGTGTTTATGAAAGTTCGTGATTTTTAACAGGACGAGCTCCTAAAAGCTTTCAAACTCCTGGGCTAATGTTCGCACTATGCCCGCTCCAGTCGATATTGTGATAATGTTTATTAGAACTTTCGCTTGATTAATTTACGGAATGTAAATTAGTTACGTGAAACTTCTTAAATTTTACTGCGGTTACTAAACCATTATAAATTTAATAATAAATACTTAAAATTGAATAATAGAATATTAAATTATTTTTAAATTTAAATTGATATAGAAAGACAGTGTTAACGGCACACATTAGAAGAAGCGGCAAGGATATGAATGTTAATAAATTTCAACAACAATCAACGTTAAAACGCAATAATTTCACATTTTAGTCAGACAATCAGAGCGAACCGCACTTGTACTCATACCAATGATAATTTAATTTCATTAGCCCTAAATTACTTAAATAGGCCTAAATATAGGAAGGGAACAAAATCGTAAAGAGTGCCTAGATCAGGAATATGCTGTAGCCTCTTTGCTACAAGCGGCAACGGTTTTTTCTGAAAAAATTTATCATTGGTGGGTTGACACATTTTCAAATTTTGTTCCCCATTTATCACACATTTCTAGGACATTGAATATGCTATACGATGAGGGGTCTGGTCTTCACTCAAAGATTCTAAATCAGCTATAAAACATAAGTATTTGGTTTTAAAAATAAACTAAAATATTCATTTGAATATGAACAAGAAGTCATCAACTCGATAGTTGAAAACAGGAAGTGAACTGTTTCTCAACATCAAGTACAGAATACCGAGGAATCTTTAGTCGTTAATGTTTAGAATCATACTTTTAATGAAATAGAGAAATAAAAAATATCAAAAAAATTTTAATTTCAGTTTTAAAATATTTATATTGGTAACGCCGCTATTGTCTGACAACGGTCAACAACATTTTTCTGCATACAATAAATATTAATTTTTTTCATAAATAAAGAACAAGACTTTACGTGTTATGGACAATCGACGTGTTGTATTTCCAAATAGTTTAAAACTGAAACTATTTTTCGTACTAAGAATAAAAACGCCAATACAAATTTTTCATCGCCATGTTTAATAGCATTAGCACTTCAGTTCACCAATATTAATAAGTTTGATCATTGATTGTTTTTCGAACACACATTGTATCAGCACTGCTTGATTTATAATATATTTATGTAAATGTTTGTCACAGTTTACAACCAATATTTTTTTTAATTATCTCTCTGATACTGTGGGCTTATTACACCACTTTATCTTATGAGAAAACCATTTCTATATTTTTATTTGTACCCTTCAATGAAATTAATTGTATTAACTACCAGCGCTTCAACGTGTTGAAAGACTATAATGATATTTTATTTGAAACAAAATGAATTTTGCTATAAAATGTTTCCTAACGACAAAACATATTTTTTATACTACGCGCGAAGAATATACCTGGTTCTGGATAAGATACGAAAATGTTTCTTTGAAGCTAGTATTTTACAATAAAATTACGCGTGGAGAGATACGTAATAAGTAAAAGAGCCATAACTTCCCCAAACATGACGAAGAGACTAACGTTACCATACCCTGTAGTACTATGCATCTCCTCGAGAAAGACCTGTGGTGCAACTAAAAGCAATAAATTCCCCCTTTGTGTCCCCGCAAACTGGCTGCTACTACTGCTTTGGAGAAAAGAAACGAAGTAAATATAGTATAAATATTACATATGCTATTTAATGTTGACCGGAATATGTTAAATCAAGCTTTTAAAACATACAAGGTGTGGTTGTTTAGTAACGGGAACGGCGCGAAAAAATGTTGTATAATGCTGAAATATATCACAGCGTGCTTTTAATCTCTTTCAAAATATTCCCTTCCTCATTGTAGAAACCGCTGCATACGGATCTTACAATGTTTACAGCAGTGCTGCTTTTCGTCAACTGTCACCCTCATCAACAGGTCTACACATTTTATCTACACGTAGTCAACAGAATGAAAATTTAATCCTATAATACACTGTACACTTTTGTAAACATGTTATAAAGTAGTATGATCTCAGAAATGGTGAATATGGCGTTGATATAGCACAGGGACATATTTTTGGCCACTAAAATCTGCACACACGTTTGTTGGGTTCAATTTTTAATGCACAATTTCTTTCTGTACATGTTCATCATATCTGTAACAATACGAATGCTCAAACGTAGATCTTTCCACAGAATATCGTCAATTTCTTCAAACATTAAAAATAATTTTTTTAAGTCATAAACGTTCGTCATATTCTATTTCATCCTGCAGTTCAAAAACTTACGTACATGACGTACAATCACCGCTGTGCACATGTATCAGCTGTTTGAAATTCTCAATTGGGTTTTTTTTAATCTCAGAAGATATTCAAGTTCATGCGCCTCTCGGGTTTTGCGCTAACCGTGATCCAGGAAGCATGACGTAATTGCTGGTGATAAGAAACATTAGTAACAGCAGCAGACATTGGTGACGACCTCCTACAGAATTTGGCAAACCATTTGCAATGCACACGTAGTGGGAACTGCTATGTTTTGAGAAGGTCAGGCACATATTTTCAAAATGGTGGCTATATATATTTTTCCTTCGTAAATTTCAATTAATCTTTGTATGCTGGCAGTAATAATAACAACCATCAAATTGGTTTATAAAGAGCCTCATTTGTCTGCAATTTTGTAAGACAGCCGCGCAATAAATATTAAGTAATTATGTCATATCTCGGGAAATAATCAGCCCATTGTTACCAAATTTGGCAAAGAAATTATTCTGTGGTACGCCATATAACCATATATTATTTTTGAGAGTGACAGATACTTAATTTTAGAATGGCGTCTATAAAATCATTTTAGCTTAGTGTGCTGTGTCTACGAAATAATTTATTTAAGGTACTGTCTAAACTGGCAGTACAAAATCATAGAATGTGCTAATCATAACTTTTTTTTCCTCCATTTATAAAGATCGTTAAAGAAAATTATGAATGTGATATGGCATACCAATGAACCGATCTTCACATTTAAACGTAAATGTTTGAAGTGGGTAAGTCATGTATTTTCAAAATGATGGCCTTGTATATACTTTAGGTGAGAAAATTCTATCGTTTGAAACATTAGACTGATTAAATTCGAACTTGATGCTCGATTCCGACATCTGTAATTACACACTAGCTCATGGTATAAGTTTTTTTTGGGTTCGAGTCCCTGGTAAGGCACCTTAGTATTTGTAATTGTCTCACTATTGTTACATATGTTTATGGTTTAACCTCTAATGATATTATTTTCAACGAGACAATTAGTCATGCCTACTAAATCAGCTTTTAAGAAAATATTTAGAAATGTATTGCACCCATTTTGAAGAAAGTATGCTCATAAGTAACATTAACAAGTTCTTGTTAAAATTTTGATTAAAAAAGTGTAAAGATACCGCACATAGTCTATAGACAGGAAATTCAAATAACAGGCTGCACTAAATAATACCATTGCACCTACAGTTTATTAACAAGTATTTCAAATTTTGCATTCTTTTATCGTATCATTTTGTGTTACAACGAATTTCGGAAGTTAATGGCGCAAAGCTGCTTTTGCAAATCGCAGAATGAATTTAGTACGAGTCTTCTCATGCAATATCTAATGCAAAAATATCACTTGAACTCCATACGAAACGTGTTCATAGAGTTCGCTCAGAAAACTAGTAGAAACATTTCGAACTTGAAAAAGAGAATTTGACGTCCTCTTTTAGTTTCTTATTAGCAACGATGTTACTTCAAAAGTTCGTACAAAATTTTTTTTGTATTGCATTATAGGAAATTTTTAATGTTTATGAGCGTCAGTCATCTCTTGTACCGCTCACTCTAAAATAAAAAAAGTCTGGTTAACTTTCTATAGTGTAAAGTAAAATATTGCATGGAAACATTACCACACGTCAGAAAGCAAAAGTTGGGAACTTTTCTACTAATTTTATATTTTCTCTAGGTAATGAAGGAACGCTTCCAAAATATTCCAGCGGAAAAACTTAACTACACGCGCTTTCTTAGTAAACATATGCACTGATATGTAAATTTGCGTATATTTTCTTAGAGCGTGTCTAAAATTCACGACATTACTTAAAAAATGCGAAGTATTCTTAACCGCTATCGCTTCCACCATTACTCCTTGCGCAGCTTACATTNCACGACATTACTTAAAAAATGCGAAGTATTCTTAACCGCTATCGCTTCCACCATTACTCCTTGCGCAGCTTACATTAAGTTGTATACCGTAGTGGATGTTTTTTTTTTTTAATGTTTGCAGACATTTTGGAGAACGCAAGAAGGCGATANTTTAAGTTGTATACCGTAGTGGATGTTTTTTTTTTTTAATGTTTGCAGACATTTTGGAGAACGCAAGAAGGCGTTATGTATGTAAATAACATGTAGCACAATCACTCAAGGCGAGTTTACATCGAAACCTCAATAAAGGTATTACAGCAGTTATTCAAAGCGATGGAAGTTGACCTTGTTGCACAGCTCTATGCGCCGCACCACACATTTTAACAAGAAAAATGCTTAGAATCCCAGTTGCCAAAAAATCCTTTGTAAAACTGCAAACAGTCATGTTGTGAAATTTGCAAAACATATATTTGTAATGTTACAAATGATAGCCTTGTATGAGAACTTACATTATTGAGAAGTGTACATATTTTTTTCTTCTAGAAAACAAATGTGATGAGTAATAACAGAGAAAACCAAATATATGTGATTTATTAATATACTAATTACATTTTGCCAGCACGGAGACTAGAACCCACACCCCATGTATTATTAACACGCACCCTTAACCAAAAATACTGCTTGACTCACGAACTCAACAAATATTTTAAATAATAAAGATGTGTGCAAGTACCTACAAAATATTAAGGAAGTTATTTGATTAAGATGAAAACACGTATTTTATTTCAAGAAATCTGCGCAGCTATGGAACATTAACTGTTAACGAGAAATACGGTCAGGTTTTATTGACATTGTCATATTATTATTATTATTTGAGTTGTTTTAAGCGTTTTACGTTATTCAAACTCTCAATGGATTTATTTGTGAACGCAACTACACTTTATATCACCCATAGATTTTACACAGACTGCTATATACGGTTTCACGTTGTTGAGTGTCCACCATTTTGCTGAAGCTCATGGATACTGGTAAGTACAGTACACACATTTGTTGAGGCAAATAACGGACACGGNGTCCACCATTTTGCTGAAGCTCATGGATACTGGTAAGTACAGTACACACATTTGTTGAGGCAAATAACGGACACGGAACTTGTAGTTTTACAAACCAGTAGTTTTACAAGATAAATCTTTATGCTGTTACAAGTATTTGTAAATTTACAAACAATTTCTCAGTAAAAACTACACATTTTATTTTACATTTTATATATAGACTGTTGTTCATAGAGTAGTACGGCTGGCTGGTAGATTAACGGCCATCGCTTTGAACAACTGTTGCAATACAGTACTTGCGGTTTCGATGTCAACTCGGTTTAAGTAAATGCACCACGTGTTTTTAAAAAAATAATTTTTTGCTTACATCATGTGGGTTTTGCGATTTATTTATTTGTAGCATAAGGATACATTTCCAACGACACTATATTCATTAAATAAAAACACGAGCCTTGACCCCCCTTTGCATCCCCCAAAATATCTCCACTCATTTCAAAAACTACCTGTATAAATGGCGAGCTGGGAGTAGACATTAGGCATTACGTGTCACGAGCCGTCTGCCAACTCAGATTGCGCCATAGCCGAGGTCGCCGTCGGCAGCCAGTGTCCGCCATGTTATCGACAAAGTGACATCTGTTACTCCAAGAACCAGATCATGAATAGTTAATTTTCCCCCAAATTCTCTTTTTTCGAAAAAAAAATAAAAAATAAAAATCTCAAATTTTTTTTTGCAATAACTTAATTGAGTCCTTAATGAACCACGCGGATTTGCGGTTCCTCGGTGCGAAAGCCAAAATGTCCCCAGAACAGCCACCGAATTCCAGGCTGCTATGGAAATGAGCCATATCATTCTCAGAGCAGATATGGCCAGTTTGCGTGGTCTGTCGGTCTGTTTGGATGTGACTCTGTCGCCCATAATCCGAAAACATTCGTCAACTGCGTTATTAGAAGGTTAAAATATATCGTAAATAATTCAAATTATGGAAACCCTTGATTTTTCTAGATTTTTAAGTTGCTGACGAAATAGCCAATGAAATATAATGTTGCGGTGGAGGGTGTCGAACTATAGAGAGTAAATGGAGCCAGCTGAAATGATTGTAGTGTGTGAAGGGAGTCGAATTTTAGTGAGTAATCAGATGAGGTATGGCAACTGGAAGGGGGGGGGAGGGTGACTAATCAGTCGAACAATAATGGGTAAATAGAGTTGATGAAACTAGCTGAAGTGATGGGGAGGAAATGGGTGCTGATGGCTAGAGGGGTGGTTAGGGGACGTACAGTCAAGGGGGCGGAGAGTCAGGTGGTGGGTTGGCGGCATGGTTGTATAGTGAGGGGTTCGATCTATGGTGAGAAAATGGAGAGGGAGTTGGAGAGTCGAGTGGTGTGAGAATGGTTTGGGTTTGCGGGGGGAAGGGAAGAAGGAATGTGTGTTGAAAAATGTCAATAATTCGCTTGGGTGGGGAGGGGGTCGGTAGATTGCTAGACTATATTGTCAACGATTAATTACCGGAGGGGACCAGGTGAACCGAGTAATATGTCGCCTGCCGATCGTCGTGCCAGTGAGTGAATGTGCTCTGCTTACTTTACGAGAGTCACACCCTCAGTGTCAGAAGCATTCAGCGCGGCGTTTTGTATATTTTGTATAACTTTCTCTTTACTTAATTTCAATTTTTTTTCACGATTTAACAGTTTAAGGTCACTGGGTTTGAGTTCTATGTCGCCCACTTGCAGTATGGTGGTCGGAGTTATAAAGGTTTTTTCCTTCGATTTTTAAGGTTCAGGGTTACTGGGGTGAAGGTAACCCACATACAACATGGCTTCCGGAGTCAGTGACGTAAACAAACCTTATTCACTGAGTCCGACTCTGAGCCTTTAGTGCGCCTTGTTGCTATGACGACTGAATGGCTCATTACCGAGGAGCCTCTAATCCGCTTTTACTGTACCAAATATAGTATGGCTCATTCCTCTAGGATCCACAGATCGGTTTTGCTCAATCGGGGATTTAATCGGGGAATTACATTTTTGGGGGGAATTTTTTTGGGGGAAAATGCGAATTTGGGGCAAAGTCAGCCATTTCTGAATTGATTTTTTGGGGTAAAACAGGTTTTTATGTTGATAACATGGCCGCCCTAGTCCACCGACCGCGATCTCTGCTGTGGCATCAACCGAGTTGGCAGGCACATCCAGACTCCTGATGCCAGATGCCTGCACCCGAATCGCCATGTATATACTACTCATAAGTCAAGTTAGTCTTATATCTCTCCAGCTGATATTCATTTCGTCATGCGAAGAGCGTAGATGACTAATATTATTTCTCGTTCCGTGCCACTTGCATAAAAAACAGGACACATTCTGTCTCCCAATCTCGTACGTGTTCTGCTTTGCACGAGATATTCTCATACCGAGTTTAGCGCGATTTTGGCATCTTGTATGAATTTAAGGGGCATGTAGGGACGTATAATAGCTACTTAGGTAAAAGGCCATGAAAAATGCATCAATCAGTAAAAATGTGTGCTTAAAAAGTTGCACTGTAAAAAATATTTCTGTAAATTTTCCAAGCTGTTATGAAACACTTAACCTTTACACAGTGTGGGGAATTTGGAGTCTTTACACCTTTTGCTGCAAATATAGGAATGCAATACAAATCTGGCAAAGCCACTACGCATTTGAATCTTTTCCTTGACAAATATAGGAAAGCTACGATGCATATATGATGATGTGGTAAATTTGAGAACAATTTATTTGAGTGTGGGAAAAAAAAACAGTTATCTAGCACTCCTAAAATACGAATACGATTCAGTTAGGCTCAAAGTGTTTAATGTTTCTTTATGCCACCCGTGTGAGTTAAAGGTTGGCGGCAACGGTGGTTTCCGGTTGTTGTGGGCTACGAACCGGTGGAAACACCCGCTCGACGTTCATAAATAATTGTTCCGGCCTCGAGTGGGTCGGCCCATTCGCTAAATGAGGCGTGAGGCCTGAAGCGGTGGCGCGCAACGAGCACGCGGTGGTTCGCGGAACTAAGACAACTCTAGGCCTTCTGTCGTTCAACGTGACCGCAGGGAGGGAATATGTCGCGTGGAGAGAATGGCAGCTGCGCAGTAACCACCTCTGTGCCGTCACGCAACGTTTTTGTTTTGCCGTTGCGTCTGTCAATAACCACGTGGTTTCAACAGAGGGTAGCGCAATGTTTACGTAAATAAGTGCTGTAACGATTTTGTTACACTTCACCTGGCCAGAGTTCAAAAGCAAATGTAATGTAACGAATTTACGTAAAATATTATATTTTTATGCACAGTAAAAAAAAAAAAAATTCGGGCTCGATACAAACTATTATTTGGAATCTAGTCGCCAAATAATTACTTGTATCTCAATATCGCATATTCAGAGCACATTATTTTTTGAAAATATACCAAAGTGTTTATGTAGCTCAATATTAACAATAAAGTTGAAGTCTAAATAACATCCCAGTTACAAGTCAATAATAGTTTCACACATTCCCCGTTACGATATTGAGAAAATTGGTCTTCGTTATTTGTAGTGTAACAAGAATATATTTGGCAACGAGTTGCCAAAGAATTCCTTGAGCAAATACATACATTTTTTACAGTTTAAATGGATATACGTGTTGTGATTGAATATTTATAAAATGCCTCACGAATGGGTTCCACTGAAATGAATTTAGAGTGTCTGTGGTATTGTGTTGCCAGTCGGTAGTTGTTAAGGAACCAAGTGGTCATATATAGGTTACGTGTATATTGAAGTGAGAATAATAATAGAAAGACCACATTAACAAGATATCAATAATAATAAATACTAAAATTATAATAAAAATGTACTACTACAGAGCAAACTACCAACCAATAAAGCAGTGTGATCAGTGAGGAGCTTTTATTAATTACGATTAAAAGTTTCGTAAAGAAACATTAGCACTCAGTGTTCCGATAAACGAATACATGAAAATCAATTTCAAACGCTCAGCTCAGAATATAATTGTAATTACAGTTGGCATTTGGCACCTTAAGGTAGTATTTTCGCACAAGGGAAAATATTATTCAGTGCCCCATAAAAAAAATATCTCACTGGTTTCTACTCCTTTAATAAGTAAATAACTTTTCTTGCCTCGGCTTCTCAGATTTATAAAATATATACATAGGCGTAGATGCATTATATCTCTGCTTCTAAAAGAAGTGTGGGCAAATTTTATAAGAAAAGCAATAGATAAAAGTTATGCAAAAATCTTGAAGACTAAATTAGGGAAATCGTATTACATCGAACTGCTGCCATCTGCAACTTATTTCAGTAATAACTGTAGTTGTAGTTCTTCTGGAGCAATAATGTATCGTAGTTCATGATAGCCATTTAATTGCCTTCAGACCGGACATGCATCAACCCAGAGAACCCTTTTATGCAGACTTACTATCTGGGCATTCTTCCTTTACGCCACTCGCACACCGGCGGCATGAAATAATGTCCTGAATAAATCTTGACTATCGGACCCAAAATAAATGAACATTTTTCAATAAGTTATATTTTCGATGAGCATCAGGATCCAATATGCCAAC
Source organism: Clitarchus hookeri (assembly GCA_002778355.1). Lineage (NCBI taxonomy): Eukaryota > Metazoa > Arthropoda > Insecta > Phasmatodea > Phasmatidae > Clitarchus > Clitarchus hookeri. The sequence continues at coordinate 33,255 of NQII01006883.1, read as the reverse complement.
TTAAAAGTTCCGAGAATTTAATATAATTTTTCAACAGAGTCCAGTTTGAATTTGCCGTAGCACAATATGCGAAGCACTTCGAAAAACTCCCTTGCTTAATATTATATATATTGTACTGCGCAGAAAACTATCAGTGAATGTTTACATTTAAATATAATTATTTTAGAAATTTTATTAACACTGCTATCTGAAAAAAGTTGCAATAAAACATTAAATTAGTTTAACAACTCTGAAAACATTTCAATCTGTGGCTATACTCAACTCTAATACTGCAATTAAAGAAGTAAACAATAAAATAATATAACATTTGCAAAGAATTACAAGTGCACAGAGTAACTAAAAAACAAAGAATTATGCTAATAGAACTGCCAAGCAAATAGCAAATATAAACAATAAAGTTTCAGTGAAAATATGTATATATAAATTACTAAGTGGGCAGAAATACCAGAAAACCATATGTTAAAAAGTGTGTGTAATCAACGGGTTGTCGAGTTTTAATACATACGTGAATTTTACAGTTCTGATTGCAATCGTGAGACATAGTTTCGAATATGGACAAAAGACAAAAATCACTCTACCTCGTCTTAAGGTTACGGGTGGACGTCGCCTGTTCCTTCATATTCATAGTAACGTCCTATGTAACGTACAGTCGATGTATCGAATTTTATGGCGAAAATCGATAAACCACGGTGGCATGTCAGGTTAGTGGATTCAAGGGAGTGTCTTTTAATGTCCCTCATTACGCCATCAACGTTGCAAGGCTATTTCCATCCATAGTGTAGAGAAACATTTCCTTTCTGTTATATTGATAGCTTATGAGTAAGTTCGGTTACACAGAAGTATAATATTTTTTAAACTGATAATATATATTTAAAGCAGATGTGGGTGTTAACTCTTTAATCAGTTGTATTATAAGTACAAAAGTTGCCTTCCAGGAGTATTTTAACCCGACACGTAAATTTTCAATCCAGTGTCTGGAATATTAAACCAGTTAATTCTGCGGAAAATGTATTAATATTCAAGTAAATTTAATCGTTAATTTTACACACGTCGTTTCTATATAAAAAGTTTCAACTCTTCTGAACGAAAATTGTTTTTTGTTTGTTTTAAATTGTTTTTAGTTCAGAAAAATTTAAACTTTGTACGGAAACACAACGTGTGTGAAATTAACGCTTAAATTATATATATAACGTCCCGTTACCGTTACAAACGGTTACCTCAAATACTCAAAAATAGTTCGAAAGTTCGGGTTTTCGCCAAAACGTTCCACATGACCAAAAGTTTGTGTCTATAATCACACCTGTTCAATGTGAGCCCATTTGTTTCCCTCAGTATATTTCTGGCGATACTCTGGTTGGGCCGAAGTGTGGACAAGGATACCAGCACTGACAAGCTCGATACCATCTGTGATCCGTAGTTTGAGTGCCATACTGTCAGGAATTGGAGTTGCTTACACAAAATCCTTGATGCAGCTCCACAAGATGAAGTCTAACGGCATTACATTTGGAGAGCGTGGAGATGAGAAAACCGGTCCATCACGGCCGACCCATCTGTTTGGAAACGATTCATCGAGAACACACCATGCATTATGGCTCCAATGAGGCAGTGCGCCATCTTGTTGGAAGATTACGTTAGGTTGCAACTCCTCTACCTAGGTGAAAACACGAAGTTCCAGCATGTCCTGTTGGGTGTCCACCGTAATGGTTTTTTTTTTTCCCCCGCAAATGAAAGGCTCGATCACCCTGTCGTGCATGAGTCCGCACAACACATTTACCTTTGGACTGTTGCAAATGTTTTCATAAATGTGCTGTGGATTTTCTGATCCCCAAATCCGCGCATTGTGGTGGTTCACATGGCCATTTCCATAGCCGGTTGATTCATCTTTAAGAAACACTTTCGTCAGGTAGTCACTGTATTGCTTAACTGCGTCATGCATGAAGCAGGCAAAATTGAAACGCCTGCGGTGGTCATATGGCTGCATAGCTTGAGTAAGTTGGACTTGGTAGGCATTCAGTCGTAAAGGTTTATGTAGCACATTGTGCACTGTTGAACTCGGAATGTGCAATCCCCGTGAAGCACGATGAAGTGATTTCTGGGGGTCCGTACGAATGCTGTTCGAACGTTGCGATCGTCTCTTTAGATACGCTTGGCAGTCCGCTATGAGGTGGTTCATGATCACTGCCTTTCTCTTTAAAGTTTTTCACCCATCGCAGTATGCTTGGCTTGGTGGGAGGTGCAGTCTGATATGACGTCGGTAATTTGTGTTGCATTGTTATCGGCGACTTGCTCTCTGCATACAACACAAATTGTGCTTTTTGCTGTGGTGTTCTCATCATGCATCANGCATTGTTATCGGCGACTTGCTCTCTGCATACAACACAAATTGTGCTTTTTGCTGTGGTGTTCTCATCATGCATCATTCAAACTTGGCAACAAAATAAATGCTCATATAGAACAAAATATGGACCTTTTAGAAAATTTTGGTGAAACCCGCATCCTTCTGACTCATTTTGTGTGTTTGTGGTAACCGTTTGTAATTGTAACGGGATTTCATGGACATTATATATATATATATTTATATATATATATATATATATATGTCATACTCTTTATTTTCCACTGTGTTTTGAGTTCAGATGTCACTAAAGAACGCACAGCTTATGACTATGACAACTGACAGTAACAAAGCTGCTTCCCTTATAATGAAAAAAATTACACATTAAGTTCAATGTAGCTATGTCATCTCAGCGTTTGTGAAGTGATTTTTCAGCACTACTTGGCAAGTTGGGGAAAAAGGAGACAAGTCAGTTAAAAATTATGAAATGCAATGCTGTGTGTTTTTAAAATAAACTGATTCCAAATTATTTTTAAACATGTATATTAACGTTAATCTTTTATAAACATTATTTCTAGTGTTACTCATTAAATTTTATCTATCCAACACTCTGTGTGTTACAGTGCAAACTACACCCAAAGAAATAAAAGATCCGCGCCCAGTATGTTTTATCGACAAGAGGCGAAAGTTGGTATACAGCTTCATCACTGGTAAAATAACAGCTACTTCAAGTTTTGCTGTGACTGGCTGCGTAGAACTGCAGCATTGGCCAAATAAAACCGCTACAAATTCCGGTAACGTAAACGGATTTTCGACCAAGCTAGGTGCAGTAAAATCACTGTGCTCGTGGAATAGAGGTTAGTGAGGGCACTGGAACCGTATCCCAACAATGCGTGTTGCCAAGTGTGATTTTAAGTTGTAACACAAGTTTATTATGTAAAACAACTCTATATCAGACAAATCGCATCAACTCGTGGCTGTCAATAAACATTAGTTACTATGAAGTTAAAGAGTTTTCTTGCGTTTCTTAATTTAAATATATTTTAGTAAATTTGTCAGTTAGCAATGGTGTTGCATCGATTATCGACTGGGTTAATGATTTTTGAAAACCATCGAAGACAAAAAAAAAACAGACAACAATTCTATCAATGCTAAATATCATAAGTTTAATTTCATACACAACCATTGCATTTACAGTTATAGAACCGTAAAAAGTAATGTTCATTGCGTAGTCCACAACATGCCAAGCATGTGTGTCTGGACATTATGCACTCCCCATGCCCTAACAGATCGCAGAGGCATGTCATGAATATGACATTGGTTAATTTTTATATATACGAGAGTTAATTTCATTCTTCTATTCCGATAACGCCGTCCAATTAAGTGACTAACAGCTTGGACATGAGACGATAACGTATTCCTGGGGCTCGAACCATTAATATAGAGAATTGGATGGCTGCAGTTTGACTATAAGAAAATTTTCTTTTTTAAAGACAACTGTGATTGTACAGCTCTTCGTTGTAAATTAAGCCTCAGAAATAATAATATGTAAGGAAAATGTGCAGAAGAAAGAACATTTTTATACATACTTTCCAACAATTGAAAAATTGTCACTTACTTTTGTGAAGGGTGATAAGGCGCTATTATCGTTCAGTTAGAAAGTGAGGAACTCAGGACTGTTTCCATTCAAAAACCCTGATTTATGCTGGTTTGCTAATAGGATGCAGATTATAAAAAATAACTAAATTGTAAACTTAAAAACCGCACATGCATCAATGAGTAGTTTGCTTTGTTGGTTCCTTCTAGCACAGGGTCTATGGCCGGGCTCGGGGCTCCAATCGATCGCCATCTTGTTACCGTCTGCCATCTTGTTTCCGACGGCCATATTGTTTCCGGCGGCCATCTTGGATCCACTATCTTGGATGACATCACAGTTACAATCTTGTTTACATCCACTAACTTGTTTCTGCCATCCACCATCTTATCTTCACTTGTATTTTGTTTGCATCGGCTTCTGCTAGGGGGCGCACCAGTCGTTCGACCACAATATTTCTTTTTGGAGATAGCAGCTTGAATGCACTAGTGCCGTGTTAGTTATAGATTTGGCCACTAGGAACGCTACTTTTTTATTTTGGTAGCTCAAAATATCGTCTGTAGGAGGGCTGGATCGAACTACCGAACATTAGGTCGGCAAGCAGATGCCTTAGACCACACGGCTATCGGGAAATGAACTGAAGCAATGGGTTTAATACAAGTAATAGTGTGTGTGTGTGTGTGTGTGTGTGTGTGTGTGTGTGTGTGTGTGTGTGTGTGTGTGGGGACGAATAACTATTTTATCGTTATTATTCTAGTGTGTAGTAATAATTTTTTATATGTTATTTTAATATCAGAGACTAATGTAGATCAGCAGTATGTATTTTTTTCATAAAGTCATAATGATTTTTAAATTGTATTTTTTATTTTTAAGTATTTATTTTTAAGATTAATTTCCCTTTTTTAAAATATTATGAAAAGGCATACCTTAGAAATAAAACAAAATTATTTTTATTACATTCGGGTTCCTGGAGTTGAGTTTGCAAGCTTTCATGAATGGCAGGACAGCCGACTTTGTTAAATCAATTGTAAATATCAGACATCTAGGAATCGATTCATTTATAAATAATTGAAAAAAATTTATGTTATTTTATTTATCATTTGAAAAAATCTGAAATCTTAAAAGAAATACAGTAAAATGTATTGAAAATGCATTTTTAATGCAAATCTGTTTTTAAAATTTAAATAATATAAATTTTATACTTTCACAGGACACTTAATAACATTAAAAAAAATTATAATTACTCACAGACGGATGGGAGTTTGAACACTTAATATCTCGAACAGGTGTCGGGTACTGTACCCACTGAGCTACTTAAGCAACAATAGAAAGGATTTCTTAAAATCTGCTCTAATAACAACCAAATGAAGAGGCTGCCATTCCTTCGTACAGTTACAGACATTTTTAATGTATTAAACATTTTGTTATATATGTTTTCAATCAGTGCATTTATGGATTAAAACCACATTTATTGGAGACCTTTTTGAGTTTAAATTCACCCTATTTACCAATTTGAAAACTTTTTCAAAACAAATGTTATATTAAAAACAATCCGTTATTTACTGTTGGGGTCTGAATCATGTGTCTATGCTCTAATTGAATGTTTTTATATTTTATTTTGAAATAATTATGTAGCAGACCACAATTTTTCACACGTCGGCTTGTAAGCAAGCGAATATATACAGCCATTTACGTAGGCGAATATAATTTGCAAACTCTAAGGAGGCAGGCTCGTGAAATTCAGTTTGCAAGTATTATTTATAGCTCCTGGAATGTATGTTGAAGCCCTTTACAACCGTAGTGATTAATCTATATATTTGCCTCATGACGATTTTTTTTTAACAAAAACAGTTAATACCAGACTGGTTGTGATATAGGATTAATAAGAAAAATTATTATTAAATTTTGGTTTTTAAATTTATTAAAATACATTAACAAAGCACTCAAATATATTCATGTTAGCCCATGTAAATTATGCATCTTCAAACAAATCTCAGTCCTTCGTTAAACATGAAACCAACTATTCTGGTACTTACAAACTTTGTGTCGTCGTGCTGTAAGCTTGAAGGCAAAGTCCTTGCAGCTAAATGACACCGATATGCCAATGAAAGTTCTATAGATGATACACTAGTGGACCCAGAAGGTTCGGCTGTCATCTTGTCGGAAGGAGCAGAAAGCAGGAATAAAGATTTCTTCGTGGAAAAAGATGTTGCTCCTGGTGATGTCGGGCTTGTCGTTCATACTGGTCGCAGTCGATTTTGGTAGAGGAGCTATTGGATCTAAAGTACCAACCATCACGCCACCGATAATGTCCGCAAGAAATCTTTGTTACAGAATCAACACCATGACTTCGATGAGGCATATAGTTTAACGTTGTATGACCTAACATGTTTGCAGTAAGTATCACTGCGATAAAACAACGATCCTCTCCATAAGCATGGATATTGAATGCGGTTGGAACTGATCCTACAGCAATAAATTTCATGCTGTCATGCGATGTGTTTTTTTGCGAAAATACCTTCTTACAGTAGCTGCAGGGATAAGATTTTTTTGGTGGGGGTGACCCATCTGAAGAAGTCGATGGCTCTTCTGGTACCATGCCCATAGCATTCGGCAATAGTGCTTATGTCGGCTGCCTACCCGAAAAAGTCGATGGCACTGCTGGTACCACACACAAAGCAGTCCATGGCACGGCTGTAGACACCCTTAGCTCTGGAATGTCTGGAGACATCACAGATACCGAATATGATGTCGACTGTAAAAACTAGATGAGACGATTCGTACAACCACACTTTTGTCGACGAACTGCTGATCCTCTACAAGGATACTGATAGAACCCCCTTCTTAACTTTTTTCCTCTCACCACTTTTCGTTTCATCAAACACACTGCCTGTTTCAACTTGAAGGCTTGTGTACATTCCCAGGTCCATCTGTGCAAATTCAACCTACATAATTTTTACACCATTACAAAAATAGGTTATGTAGCATAACAAAATATGGATTTTCTTTTTTAAGGTTTCTTTAAGGGGAAAAAAAATATAGTCTAAAGAGTTAGGGGAAAAAAACATTTCAATATTTTAGACACAGTTTATTAAACAAATAAATACATGAACACCACCCATAACACAACACAAATAAGTTTTTATTAATTTTTTTTTATTGTTTATCGGAACCGACATCACGGTGACTTGTTGTCTAGTCGTAGGCAGCAGATTTACTGTCCAAGGACAAGGCACGCCGTTTCCACAGCAGCTGTGCGTTGCTCCACGTGCGTGTCCAGTTAGGTTCTGACCTGTCACAGACATGATGGTACGAATCGCCGTAAAGTTTCGTCAACTGGCGCTGCTAAGGACAGCCTTACTCGAACTGCATGTCGATGATTTCAATTTCACTTTTGCTGAAGTCACTCAACCATTTTTTCTGCTATGGCCCATGCCAATTAAACAGGTTATTGCGGATACTACATAAGCAAGTCGCGCAGCACATTTCTCACTTGGTGGTACTGAAACTTGCCTTCATCCCACTTCAGTCTGTGGTGGTACTTGGTCAGCCAGTCGTTCGTCCTCATACTTTTTTCGTCCAACGGTTTCCATAAATAAGGGGGTCGGAAGGAGAATGTGCGCGTTTTACCATCGTCGTAGGACACTGCGATCTCCATGAGCATCTAGGTGCTCAGGCTCTGGAAGCATTGCCGGTTGCAGTACATCTTGCTGCTGTCCTAATTCGAAGTCAACTAAACAGATATCGCTCACAACCCATCGTATGTATACCCTCGGAGGTATTCAGGAAATTATCTTGACNTGCTGCTGTCCTAATTCGAAGTCAACTAAACAGATATCGCTCACAACCCATCGTATGTATACCCTCGGAGGTATTCAGGAAATTATCTTGACGACTTTGTCTCGACAATTCTACGATGCAAGTCAGTCATGAATTATCAGGCATAAAGCATGCGTTTTAGCGGGAATATTTCCATTGGTATTTAATTCGATTTTGCAATCGATCTCATTCTATCTAAATGCTCGTCCTGTATACTCACGTCGAACACCATGAGCAGGGCAAAAACACTTGAAGGTATCTGATTTCAGTATCGTGGATTGGGTGCGCCCATAATATGCATTTCGGAATTGAGTGTACATTTTATATACCATCAGGTACTGGCCATTTTCTACCTTCATGGTCCACATATCGATAGCTTTCGCTGTTCAAATATATTTTCAGATTTTCTACTTGACATGTGTGGAACTGCGAACGGCTCACTCTCACATTGTGCTGTATTCCTGTCTGTAGCCCGACGAAGATGTACCTCGGTTTCACGGTGGCAAATCTGGACTTCACTCTCCAATTAATGTGATTACTTGTGGGCAATCCGGGATAGGTATCGATACTCCAGGACCCAAAAGCCAAATAAATGTTTTTGNATTAATGTGATTACTTGTGGGCAATCCGGGATAGGTATCGATACTCCAGGACCCAAAAGCCAAATAAATGTTTTTGCCATCATCCACATTCTTCAATATATTTATGTCATCAGATGACACACTTCCGAGTATTGGAATTTCCATGTAGTTAGAATTCTGTATCGGGAGACAGCAAGTCTTTGATATACCTTGGAATGTAGTGAAATCGGTAAGAGCTAACGGGCAATCATACCTCGCAGGAGACGTTACCGCTTTTCACGAGATTCATCTTGCAGTTTTTTTCATAGATTTTTGTATTGTATTATAAGTTTATGAAAATCGACCATACCTATGCACCATTCCCCCTCCAGGTCGAGTGGAGGAAAGTATACAGAACACAGTTCCGTGCTGCAACCTGACGCGTAACGCATATTGGAAGTGTTAGAAAGTGTCGCCGTCACAATCCCCCTCCCCCTCCATATTATCCTCCCCACGAGCGCCTACAAGTTGACACACGTTGCGGGACACGTGGACAGCTAGGACAGGTCAACCCAGAGAACGGATACGCAGTTACACGTGTCGCTGCAGCGTGGGACCTCCTCCACCACCACCCCTAGCAAGCCCCGTGAAATTTGTACACGCCGAGAAATGACGAGATAGTAGGACGATTTCCGCCCGATGTCAAAAACACATGCTGAAGGAACACGNTTTGTACACGCCGAGAAATGACGAGATAGTAGGACGATTTCCGCCCGATGTCAAAAACACATGCTGAAGGAACACGTCAGAGAAAACTGCTGACAAGCTCGGAAGTGGTGCCACGAGCACTCATCCCCCCTCCCCTTAGCCAAACCGCGATGCAATTGGGACACGTGCTGCAGAAGGTGAGATGACAGGGTAAGTTTTAGGGTGCAGGCCAACCCCTTCCCCCAACCTTCAAGAACCATGGTGCATGNTTTGTACACGCCGAGAAATGACGAGATAGTAGGACGATTTCCGCCCGATGTCAAAAACACATGCTGAAGGAACACGCCAGAGAAAACTGCTGACAAGCTCGGAAGTGGTGCCACCAGCACTCATCCCCCCTCCCCTTAGCCAAACCGCGATGCAATTGGGACACGTGCTGCGGAAGGTGAGATGACAGGGTAAGTTTTAGGGTGCAGGCCAACCCCTTCCCTCAACCTTCAAGAACCATGGTGCATGTAGGAAGTACGCATTGTACTGCGCCCTTCTCGCACCACCCTGCGCCAACAAGGGAGACACATGTAGGAACTTAGATACGGAGTCAAGAGACGATATAAGCGAATTTACGAGAGAAGAGGGGTCAGTTTTCAACACCGCACCAAGAGTCAGTCGGTCAGTCATATTGAGGCAGTCAGAAGCTGCGATACTCCGCGCCGAGAGAGTAAGTCAGTGCAACAGTTACCAAGGCCGGAATATCGAACCCCGGCCACGTCAGTCAGCCGCATCAGTCAGTCGCAACATTAAGGGGTCAGTCATATCGGGACGCGAGACACGGGGTGCAGGGCAGAATCAGTTAGACAGTTACCAGAGTTACGTCGGACGAGTAGTTTCACCATGCCGGGACGCGAGTCAGTCAGTCAAGTTAGTCACCAGTCACCAGTCAGTCGGTTACAATAACGCACCGAGAAGGCGGAGTCGAGTGGTGAGCTCCCATGAGGGGGCGCCATGTCAAGCTAGTGGGATTAGTCCAGTGCAACCCCGCGCCGAGGGCCAGGGTAGGGGCCTGTCAAGGATCACCTCACTGGGACGTGGTAGGGAGGTAACAGTATGTTACAACCATACGCCGAGAACGGAGCGAGTGGTGAGCTTCAACGAGAAGTGCCACATCGAGAGGAAGCCAGCTGAGTGCAACACACCAACAACAGCCAGTCCGGGGGCCTGTAACAGGGGACCATCCAACTCACCAAATCTCATCTACTGCCGGAACGTATCCGGGCCACCCTAACTCACCAGACCTCAACTGCCGGAACCACTACCGCGCAACAAGTTCAGATAAGTAACAACGCCGTCAATCAGGGACGTGTCCTGTCATTTGATGCCCCCACATCATCGGAAACGTTAGCCAGAAAATTGTAACCAGCCATTCAGGCCAAGAACTCGCAGGGTGTTAAAGTATGAGTAAATTCTCGGCACAAGGTGCCGGANAGCCAGCTGAGTGCAACACACCAACAACAGCCAGTCCGGGGGCCTGTAACAGGGGACCATCCAACTCACCAAATCTTATCTACTGCCGGAACGTATCCGGGCCACCCTAACTCACCAGACCTCAACTGCCGGAACCACTACCGCGCAACAAGTTCAGATAAGTAACAACGCCGTCAATCAAGGACATGTCCTGTCATTTGATGTCCCCACATCATCGGAAACGTTAGCCAGAACATTGTAACCAGCCATTCAGGCCAAGAACTCGCAGGGTGTTAAAGTATGAGTAAATTCTCGGCACAAGGTGCCGGANAATTGTAACCAGCCATTCAGGCCAAGAACTCGCAGGGTGTTAAAGTATGAGTAAATTCTCGGCACAAGGTGCCGGAAAAGTATGTAGAAACTCTCGGTAATGTTCCGGGAATGTATGAATAAATTCCCGGTCAATTAAACATGTTAAAACCTAAACGTGATGAAGTAATTGTTTGATAAGCCGTCAACCTTCAAGGCACCTTATAGTCTGGGCCATCGAACATTAACTGTGGACTGTAGTAANAATTGTTTGATAAGCCGTCAACCTTCAAGGCACCTTATAGTCTGGGCCATCGAACATTAACTGTGGACTGTAGTAACCCGCAGGTGGGGGTTAGCGTGAAACCCATAAAGGTAAGCGTTATCGACACGACTGGTGGTTACCGGTCCATGTATACCCATTTTATCCAGTTACTTGTGCGAACGAACAAAGAAGCGAAGACACAAATACCTGCAGTTCCACGAGTTTGTCATCTGCTCCATCTCGTAGTTATAAGACAGTTTGAAATTTTCCAGGTACAGTCGCAGCTCAGGTGGAGGATGCAAATTACCGAAAGTGTTGCAGTAGTCTGCAAATTTGTCATGTTCGACATAAGTTACCCAGTGTGTACCAGGCCCAGTTGTTGTGTCCAGATTAATTATGGCACACTCTTTACATTTGATTTAGGGGTCAAAACATCTCGCATGAACACTCCTCTAAAATTAGGTATCTTCAGTTTGCGTGCAAACAGTTACAAATCCTCGTTCGTGAGCGGTCGTTTCGGTACAGATTTCATTATCGCGTGCTCTTACTGCATCTCTTTTGCACACTTCCACCTCCTACTGGGCATGGCCTTGGGTAGAGGCCTTGGTTAGAGGCCTTGGTAATTTTTTTACCCATAGTGATAGCTTTCACATTTGAATTGTCTCTTTGGGCCTCAGGCAACTAACTGCTTCTGTTCGTTCGATGCTGTGTTGATGGCTCGGACAATACCACTTGTGGCTCCGATTAGGCCCCTCGAGGTCTCCGAATGCAGGCAAAAGTAGTGGAAATAATCCGCCGGTAGATATTTTCTTGGTCTTGCATGCTTTTCTTCCACTTTCCACCTCTTTACGTTTAACTTGTGCCATCCGCTTGCCGTTTGCATACTTGCCCATATTCACTTTAGCCTTCATTACATTGGAAATGCTCCACACTGCTATTTTTTCACCAAGCTCGGTATCTGATGAATTTCGTATATCGTCGGCTTTATGTGCAATTGCGTTGTCTGCCTGGTGTCGGGTTTCTAGATCCTTGTGATGGGAATAGTCGATGTTGTGTTCCTTGCATCCTCGTAGAGTGTGTTGATGCCCGTATCGCCGCATTCCAACCTTTGTCGCTAGATTGGTTAAATTGTGCTAAAATTAAATTACAAGTATTTTTTATTATATTCAAGAGCAGTACAGTTTCAAAAGGGAATATTATTAATGTTATACGTAACAGAGAACGTAAATACAATGCGATGCTTTGGGCATGTCACAAATTAATTACGGTGCTGAACTGAAATTGGCTGACAAAAGCTGCATTTCAGAAGCGTGTTTTTGCTCAGAGGTTTATTGAAATATACAAAATATATGTTCCTGGAAATAAGCTATTCTCTTTGATGTCAAATTAACGAACAGATAATTAACATTCATTACATAATGGCATCAAACCAGTAACGAAGGTTTCTGCAGCTGCATATTGTTATCAAAACTGAACATCAGTGCTGGAAAATATAAGTTAATGTGGAAAAAAGAGTACTCAAAAGAAAATGTATGAACCTTACAGCAATAAAAATAGCTGTGAGCTCTAAATATTTATATAAAATCTGTAAGACAATCAGTGAGAATCTCACTACATGAAGTAACTGGCTCGTTTGCTTATGCATTTTTTACTTTGTTCACTCTAACCATGGTGGAAACCAACATAATATGTATTATTTACATTTTTATAGTTTATATTTGATTTCACAAAATTACAAAAAAAATATTACTTTGGAAGTTGTAATTTAATTAATGCTACTTCAATACGCTTTGTAAAGGATGGTTCGGACTATTAGAAAATCCTTAAAAGTCGGTTCGCATAATAAATAGCCTTAAATTATATATTTGATGGTGTACAATTCTGAAATATTATACGGTAATGTTTCCGCGTGAATAATCATACTCTATTACAAATTACCGAAGCTTGATACTCCCGCCTTCGTTCTACAAACTTTTTTTTTTTAACCATGCCACGCAGTGAGGTTTAATTTAATATTCCAACAATACGTTCGCTAAGCGGTGCGGACTTAGAAGCACGACAGGAATGAGCAAACATGAATATCGTAACCACACAGTGCCTCNCTTAGAAGCACGACAGGAATGAGCAAACATGAATATCGTAACCACACAGTGCCTCAGTTAGTGGGATGAGTGAAGGTTTCTGTCATATCCGACCATATATTACATTTAGCGGATTTACTTGTGGCCTTCGTATGTATCGGTCGTAAATTTGAAATCGAGTATGTGGTTTCGATATCAGCCATGAACACAAGGGAGAGACAAATACACAACGTTATTTTAACGACCTATCAACTAATTCAGCGTTGGGACAAATCTCGAAATTACTAATCATGTGACCGAGAAGCAGCTAATATAATTGGCACGTAGAGAGTTTATAGCGTGAACGACCCAAGGTATGTTTATGGTAGGATAACCGGCATGCACACTAAACTTCATATTTACTCTCTGGAGCAATTAAATCGCTTGGTTTTTGTTTTTGCGCCAGAAGTAATTGAATCGTACGACCGTATTTCTGTGGCTATCATCCACTTATCTGCAAAACTGTCAAACACCAGATTAAAACCAGTTTAATCGTAAAAAAAAATTAGTACGTGTTACAAAAGTAAACTACTTCTAAAACATTTAACAAGTTTTTTCATTTTGTTTCATTCTTTTCAAGGTCGTAGCTGTGAACGTTTCGTGGCTCACTACTTAAATGCTTGGGAGATGATAATTTTGCAAATAAGCAGTCTTCTTGGTAGATCATTATTCGCAACAAGCAGCATATATTGGCGAAGAGGGTAAACGTGGAACAGTTTGTAATTTGTAAGGTTTTGTTTGAACATCGTAAAAACCATGTGCGTGAATATTTTTTAGAATTGAATTTTGTGTAAAAAAAAACAGCATGACTCTATAATGTTAAATCACTACTAGATATTATGTATTTATATATAATATTAGAAGCTAGAAGTTTTGAGTGGGATAACAGATAATTTACATATGATATATGTATATTGTATACATGGATATTATACATATGGTCTCCATTTGCACTAGATATGAATAATCCTGGATCCAAACTGCCACGTAAGTAGATACTAATGCATGTGAATATTTAAATTAAATTTTGAATTCGTTGAGTAAGAGGTTTGAAATTCGAGTATTACTATTGACAAATACACAGATTTTATACTATTGTATTTTTTAAATTACCAGTAAAATTATTAGCATGACCCTCGATATCCTTCTCTTTCATTCGACTGGCATAGCGGTTATTTTGAGTTCTCCATCCTCTTCCTAAGTGTACGGGACATGAAGCTTAGATAACCCTGGCCCATAAGCTACCTTGCAATGAACTGTATTACAGAAGTAGGATTCGGAGCGTCAACTTCGGGTGTAATCGGCTTATGTTATGATCGACATTTGGAAAATAAGGGTCTGTTCCACTTTAAACAGGTAAGTTTACTTGGACCACCGATGCTCTACTAGTGTGAAGCATGTGGTGGAAATCAGTTGATTTGTCCTCACGATATGGAATAAAGTCTGTTTTTTTTTATTTGGTGGTAAATTACAAAATTGTCTGAAAAAGAGGTTTTATACAAGAAGCATCCAATATATATTATCAGCATAAAGTTTTTGTTGAATCTGGTTAAATTGTTCAACAGATACGACAAACATATGAAATTGTTCCAGAAAAATGGCAAAATGATAAACGTTCTAACCTGGCACTATTTTACACAAAGGTCGGCTAAAGAGTATCTCTGTACGCATAATTAATGGTTCTTATGAATACTATTTCATTACCTTCAAACATGATAGTTACTTACATTTCTGTAGCACTACTTGCGAGAAAAATTTGGTTAAAGTCGGTTTGACTGGTCCTTGAAATATGGCATAAAAACCTTAATTTTTTCATTTCACGGTACTCCTAAATGGACCAAAATGTTGTGTATTCGCACATTTGTTGATTGTCATGGATTCTGCCAGTATTGAAAGTTATGTTATAATCGGTTACATAGTCTCGTAGTNTTCGCACATTTGTTGATTGTCATGGATTCTGCCAGTATTGAAAGTTATGTTATAATCGGTTACATAGTCTCGTAGTCATATCACATTAAGGTAAAGTGTTTTTAGAGCCGGTGTTCAGAAAGTAATGGACTTGTACATTTAAAACATATAAGTTATAATGGCATAACGTAGGACTATTTCAACGCCATATTTGGAAGGAATCGGATTATTATTTCCCGAGATATGATAAAAAAAAATAATTTTCATGTCCTACACGTAAAATGGTGGAAAAATGATGCTCTGTTTAGACCAAATTGATGGAAATNAAAAAAAATAATTTTCATGTCCTACACGTAAAATGGTGGAAAAATGATGCTCTGTTTAGACCAAATTGATGGAAATTATATACACTGCCAGCATGTAAAGTTAAGTTTAAATTCGTTTCGTAGTTTCGTAGACATAATATAATGAGTTAAAATGTGTATATGGTTGCAATTTATTAAAAAAAAAAAGTGCCCAAGATGCACACATATATTAATTTACATGGCCTGCGTTAGTGCTTCTTGTTTGCCAAATTTCGTAAATTTCTGTTAGTTTTCCGGAGACATGACAAATTTTAATTACATGGTTTCGACGACAAAGCAATTTTTAAGCAAAAATTGGCTTTATGACTGCCGTTTTGTAAATAAGCGTCTGACCTACTTAATATATTTAAATTTACATCAACCGCCGAAGTAATACTTGTCTAACGTATTTAGTAGCAATCGGTTAATTGTTTTCCGAGATATGACATGGAAATTTTATTTATTCATGTTGCGCTATATTAAAAAATGGCCGGAAAAAAAGAGAGTCCGTGGAAGTACACTTGATATTTGTAATATATACTGCTGCCATACAAATTTATGTTGGAATAAATTACATGGTTTCTACGGTATAGGACACCAAGCTTAAATTGCTATGTGACCGCCATGTAGAAAATACGTTCGTGACATACTTGATACATACTAGTTTATATCACCTGCCGCAGTACAACTTCTCTGCTAAGATAGATAGGAATCTTTTAATAGCTTCCCGAGATATGACATGAAAACTAAATTTTTTATGTGTCTGCTAACTTAGAAAATGATGGAGCAAATGAGAATGGCACGGTAGATATGAAGAATAAACCAAAAAAANTTATGTGTCTGCTAACTTAGAAAATGATGGAGCAAATGAGAATGGCACGGTAGATATGAAGAATAAACCAAAAAAATATTGGTATGTCTGCCATTTTGTAAGAAAGTGCCATATCAATTTCGATCTCATACGTTTAAATGGCCTANCCGAGCGTTACACTTTTTCATAAGTGACTCCCAGCCGCAACCTAATTTAAGACGTTGTCACGTCAAAAAATATTGGTATGTCTGCCATTTTGTAAGAAAGTGCCATATCAATTTCGATCTCATACGTTTAAATGGCCTACNAAAAAATATTGGTATGTCTGCCATTTTGTAAGAAAGTGCCATATCAATTTCGATCTCATACGTTTAAATGGCCTACCATCGTTGTACTAAAGTGTGAAATTTGGAGAGAATTGGTTGAGTAGTGTTCCAGGTATAATGTGAAAGTTTTATTTTTCATGAAATGCTATCTTTTAAAATTGTGGACAAAACCACACTTATCCATTTAAAAATTCAATGCTTGTATTATGCACTGTGAACACACCAAATTTGGTTTATATTGGTTAAATGGTTCCCGAGTTAAGACATTTCGAAACCAATTTTTTAATTGTCGCCATTTTGAAAGTAAGTGCTCAGCGTAATGGGAAACTATAAACGCCAGGTATAATTTTTAAGTACTATATGTGTACTGAGTTTGGTGAAATTCGATGCACGCGTGCAGAAGTTGACAGGGGTGCACACACACACACACACACACACAGAGACACCTACACACACAAACATAGACACACCTACACACGCGCATACACACAGACAGGAAAGTGGTCTCATAAGCCGTTCTTTCCTTCGGAAAATATGCTAAAAATTGTGGCGTTGAATACCCAGTTCTAGCTCGCTCGTAAAAATCACACAATATTATCGAATCTGCTGGCGCATGTTTGTGTGAGTCAAACTTTTATGAACCGTTACGGACGACGCCAACTGGCATGTGTAACGTTTAATCACCTCTACGCGCAAAGGCTCTCAGCTGGCGTGCAGTCTTTCCATCAGCGACTCGTCTGAACGTGACATTAAGCGGTGGTCCTATAGTTTTATTGGCGTTACTCTGTAGAGAAGTGCATTGCTTGCCTGTGTCGTTCTTCCGCGTGTACGAGTATCCGGTGGGTATATTTTAAGACTAGCGAACCTGCCCGGCTTCACCGGCGTACAATTGAGTTTTACAGTGATACACTAATAAATAAATTGGGAAAAGATAATTCATTTATGATTACGGCAACCCAAAAGGAAGGAAATTTTTTTACCCGATAGCCAAGAAGTAGTGTATTGTTTTTGGAGTGTATCTGTGCAACTATCGCGTAGCTACCACATTTCCGCTTTCCAGCGTCGATGTATGAAAATCAAAACTTGAGTTTCATCAATTTGTAGCTTTAGAAATAATTGTACCTATGTACAATTGTACCTATGTACTCTTTGCGCTTGGCTGAGGGATCTTAATCGATCACCAAAGTTAAGCAACGTTCTCAGCGGCACACATTTGGATGGGTGACCGTTTAGAGGCATAACTTATGAGCGCTTCCGGGCTTCGGAGGGCACGATAAATATTCGGTCCCGGTTGTTATCGATTGATAGCGGTCGTTAAGTCATTTCAGAGGTCCTTGGGTCGCCTGATAAACTCTGATACTAGAGTAAAACAATATTTCGGCGGTCACGTTCCCAGCCGTTGCAGAATTACGTTTTGTTGTTATACCACAGGAACCGTACAATTTTCAGGGGATAAAAAGTATCCTATGTCCTACTCCAGGACCTAAAGTACCTACACACCATATTTCATCAAATTCGGATCAGCCGTTATGGAGCTGAGGGGTAACACATACACACAGACTTTCGCATTTATAATACTAGTAGGATACAGCAGTCAGAAAAATTATTTTCTAGTTATCTTTGAGGGCATGAATGTATTATTTCAAATGAGCCTGATGTCTTGAAAGTACCATTTTGTCGTATAATGGATTTTTTTTTTTGTTAAACTATTTGAAGCACGTTTAATAGCTTCGTCAAAAAAGAATTTCTGAAACACGCTGCAACGCATTTCTTGCGACAGGAAGGCGACCGCTTTAACCACTCTCGTTCCAGATCGTGTTGGAACTCGGATAAACACATCCAGCTCGCTCTTCCGGCTGGTCACACAATGTGATCGGTCCCGCCGTTTCAGAAACCTCATCAGACGTTCTAGTAAAGGTCCCTGCCGGTATCGGATGGGCGATTCCAGGAATCGCCGGCGGGCACATTAACCACTGTCGTTCCGGATCGTGTTCGTGCTCGGATGAGTATCCCCCCTGAACCAACATTTCGAAGTCGTCGGCGGCCGGATACTCCGCTGGCAGCGAAAGCGCCGCACAAACCTCTGGTGCGCTCCGGATGAAGAATGCCGAAGGGCCCGATTGAGCGGCGAGCCATAGATCATGGTAACGGTCGTGCCCCTGCCCATCCCACCCCCCTCCTCACCATCATCCCCCATCCGAACGCCCGGGCCCATCACGCCGGTAGACAACTCGATTATGTTTGGAGCTGGGCGTCGGGTGGTCAGGGCAGATGGAGTGGGTTACTGGGTGGTGGTGGTGGTGGTGGTAGGGGTGGAGATTCGGCGGGGTCTCGTCTGGTCTGTCGGAACGGCGAACCAAACCTCGAGCAAACATAGGGCAAAGGTCAACACGCTAGTGTGTCCCACCCCCATCCCCCTTCCTCACCCTCGAATCCCACACTTCCTCGCCGCCCTTCACAAGTGCGCTATTGATTCAGCTGCCGAGCGGAAACGTTTAACATTTACATTGCAGTTTTTACGAAGAAAGGGAATTCGTTCGGGCCGGGACGGGGGCGCTGAACGAGACCTCGTATCCTCTCGCACCCCCTCCCCTTCAGCCCGCTACCAAAGGCCAAACCATCACTTTTCTCCCCCCATCTACTTGCTTGTTGTTCCGGGAATTTGCATACATCCTTCAACCTCGTTCCTTCACTCTTAGAGCCTTCGTGCTTCGCTCGGAGGAGACCGAAATGCGAGGCAGCCCTCGTCATTCGAGGTTCCAGGAGTTAGAGCTGAAGAAAAGTTCGCAACTTTAGGTGCGTGCGCGAGATCGTCTAGCCGGAGAAACACGATTTTTTCCACGGCTGCTTACACAACTTCCAGTTTGGTAACGGAAAAGTTGATATTGTTTTGGATATGTGCTGGTAACAAAAGCGGTTATATGATACTGAAATTCTGGATAGCCATCTCTTTTCTTTAAGTAATAAAAGAAATTGATGACCACTGTTTTAAATTTTAATTTTCTTTTGGTAATGTGATAAGATTTTCGTCAACTGAATTAACTTGGTTTGTACAAACCTTTCAAAATATTTTTGTTTTATATATTGTAGAAATATTTGTTCTTAATTAGGCGACTCTATTACCGGTAAATAACATGTAACACTTGTATTCTATATCATGTCCAGAAAATTGGTATTTAAATTATCTTTATAGGCTGTTGCCGCTAAAATGAGCACTTTTGAAAGCCCTGCTTAATATAAATATGTATGCACGTTGTGTGTTCTTCCGCTTTATAAAAAATTAAAATTGCCACGAGCCTCAGAACTTTATTCACACGCCAGTCAAGTGAAACTGTAAAATTATTAGAAAAGTAAATATTAAAAAAAGGTCAAATTTTTACACTTAGTTGCATTAAAAAAATTAACATAAATTAAAATAAATACGTCATGTGATCACATATGATTACCTAACACTTTTTATTGGACGTTAAGTTATGGAACTACTTTCCATCCTTCGTTACTAACTCTTTTCTGTGTGCATGTCACTCAGTGCACCAGTTAAAATATACTCAGGCAGAGGCAGTGACATTTTTTTTATGGCTGACTTCAAAAGTGCTCACTTTATGGCGAATAAACCGTTAATAAACGCATCTCTTGCAAACACATGTTGATCATGAAATGTGGATTAATTTAATATCAAATTATATAATGTTACCCTGCGGTGGCGAATTACTATGTATCCATACTAAAGCTCGCAAGGAAAAAAAAATATCAGAAGGATGTATTTTGTAAGCGCATATACTCTTTCCTGTTTTCTTCAAATATATCTAACTGACAGAGTTGAAGCAAACTTTTTATACGTGACGCCGTATTTTTACCCTGGAAACTTACGGTAAAAATAATATCCCCCCATTTATGGATGGAATTTAGTTTATTGGCAAGTAAAACCGTAGTCAGTGGGTTTCTTGAAGTAAGGCAAAAGTTGATTAAATATTGCTGTAAATGTTAGAACTAAGGCATTAATAAATACCTTTAAACTTGCTCAGTAGGTTACTTTAAGTATTAAAATGAAAGTTACGGTAATTTTCCCGTAAATATTTGAACAAAGGTGCTAACAAATACCATAAAACTTGCTCTTACTCTCTAAGATTGATTTCCAGCATCTGTGAAATTGGTAATTATTAATTCACTTGCAAATGACGGAAAACGTTTGTGAATTTGTTAACTTGCTTATTTCAGCGATGTGTGGAAACGAAAATAACAATTCTTAGGTCACGCAAGGTGATAAACATAACTATAAAATGGTCCGATCATAACTTCACACTTCAAATGAATAATTCGGTAAGGTATAGAATTTTGCGTACAATGGCATGAGATGTATGAACAAAATGTATTCACATATATTTGAATGGACGAGATATACATTCCTGATCTTTCTGACAGATATCACTTGCAATATAATACCGTAAATTTAGAAGTTCATCACAAATCACAGCATATGTTACAATAGTAGAGAACATAACAAATTCAATAATTACGTCTAAAAGTTCCAGCAGTCTTTGACTTACAAAGAATATTTATTTTATTTCGGTATAAAAATTTGGGCAAAGAAAATTATTTTCAGTTTAAATTGTTACTTCCCGCAGGCATAATCGCTTGAGGGCAAAACGCTTTCTAACTGGTTTAAAGTAATGATTGATATCCGGTCTCATATCAGAGCTGTATTCATGACATTCCTATATTGGTCTAGGCTTCGCTGAATTCGTGTACAGTGTTAGGTAAGCAACTATCTTAGGTATGATTATTACTGTCATTTTATTTTCGCCGTGACGACTGTAATATCTAGCATGTCGATGTTTTTCATCGTTTTAAGTGTCTATTAATATATTTTGGCTAGCCGAATATGGTAAAAGCATTAACGCTACATAAAGCAACAAACTTCATACACCTATAAAACTCTTCCAAGAAACAAACGAACAAGAAAACATAACCACACGGCGTTCCGCAAATAAAACATTTAAAGGCCCTGTTACCTACTATTTTGGTTGCTCAGTAGCTTATTTACGAAGCGCAGTTCGTTGCAAACTCACTTAACATCGCAAAAGGTGCTGGGTTGAAGTCCTGGGTAAGAGACGGGAGTGTTTACGTGTATCTCTATTCGCTTTATTAATTTTGAGAATAAGATATGACAAATAAATTTTTGTTAGTATAGCGGTGTGGCAAGTCAGTTTACCACTGTTGTTCATGAACTGTCAGAAAAATTTGTTATGTTTAAATGTTGTCATAGTGTGCAACCAAATTAGTACATCTGAAATTACTTTCTGATAAATAAATACTTTATACTACCCAACAGGGATACTGTTGGACAATACAGCCTACGTGTTTTCTTTGTAACCGTTACAAACATCCCACACACGAGGAATCTGTTTGCAAAAAAATTTACGTTCGGTTACATACTTCAAATGCAAAACAAACAAAAAAAAACAGAAAATACACTTACTTTGAAAAATAATTACGTTGTTATGCCTGACAGCTCGCGATTGGGTCATTAGTTTGAACTCTGGCAACCCACATTTGAACTTCTTGGTTCTACCCTTGCCCCGTCCGTGGAAAAGAAGGAGAGGTGATTTTCATCCGAGGATTATGGTGAATACTGGAATTGTTTGGAGGTTTTCTCGGAGGCCTCTCGTTTACTCCTCCGTCGTTTCAACGCTGCTTCATTCCCATCTAATCTATTCTTATGGTTGACTGGGAACGAAAGTAGAGGCATAGGCTGTTCACGGTAAATTGAGCACTTTTGAAAGCTCTGCTTAAGATCTATTTGTATGCTCACTGTGTATTCTTCCACTGTACGTAAAATTAACAATGGCATTAACCTCATTGCTTTATTCAAACGTCGGACAAGTGAAACTGTGAAATTGTTAGGAAAGTCTTTTACAAACTGTCTAATTCTTACACTTCTATGCCTAAGACAAACAGTAAGGAAAATAAATAGTTTCGGAATTCGCAAATGTTTAACTTACACTTTTAATTCACGCCAAGACGCGGGACTTGATTCTCTCCATTGTTTTGCCAACTTTACTGGGCGCGTGCAAGTTATTGCGCCCGTTAAAATATATGCAGGTTGGAGCACTGACATTCTTCACAGCTTGATCTCAGGAAGGTTTAAATGACCGTGAACATTCTATGAAATAATGCAAACGCACATTTACTAAACATATGTTGAAAATTTATGTGTGGGGTGGTAGTACGTCTTGTGAAACACCCCTCAATATACTATTTATAAAGTAGTGGATTACACAATGTTGCAGAAGTTTGTGTGTCGGCTGTTCGGAACCGACGATTAAAAAAAAAATTCTATGAATTTTAGGCTTTACAGCTAACGCAAAAGTAGGCGACAGGTGAACTCGCATATGACTGGTCGCCTCTTCTTCAATGACTTGTTCAAATTAATGTTTCTGGTCCGTAATCTATTTAAATTTGTATTTTATTCTCCTGCAGAGGTAGGATTTTTAAGATGAAAACTATATCCAATAAATTGAAATTTTTGATGCATCAACAGGTGTGCCGAATTTTCTAATTTAATATAGTGTTTGTTTAGTTGGTGTGTTTATACCTTCTCGTGCATATTTTTCTCGTCTCTGAGACATGTGCACTATGGTTTTAAGTTGTTTATTTTAACATTTACCATACAACGGTTGTAAGTGACGTCAAATATTATACCAAACGTTTTGATTTATTTCATTGTCAGATTTACTGGTTTGTTCGTATTATTCTCATCTCTTAGACCTGGTAACTTATGGTTTTTTTTTACATTGCTTGATTTCTGTCTTTTACAGGTTTTTTTCAGTATTTTCCTTGTGTTGTCATTTACCTATTTTTTTCTATACTTATCCCTACGTACAGTATTTCCAGAACGTGCACATAAGAACCACACCACGTGAATCCTGAGCGAAAATAGAGAACGAAACTGTTAGTGGAGAAATGATGTACGATGACGTCTTTCTTGCACAATGTGGCAACACAGCATGGAGTTAGACCCCTATTGAGTCCCACTGATATCGNTTACATTGCTTGATTTCTGTCTTTTACAGGTTTTTTTCAGTATTTTAGTTGTGTTGTCATTTACCTATTTTTTTTCTATACTTATCCCTACGTACAGTATTTCCAGAACGTGCACATAAGAACCACACCACGTGAATCCTGAGCGAAAATAGAGAACGAAACTGTTAGTGGAGAAATGTTGTACGATGACGTCTTTCTTGCACAATGTGGCAACACAGCATGGAGTTAGACCCCTATTGCGTCCCACTGATATCGTACTACCGCTGGCCTCGCCATCATATTATAGGCACAGGTTCACACCCCACCCATTCATAACATTCGTTCAAATAGCAGTTTACATAACGCGTTTTCCATTGTACATTTTAGGGAACTAACTCCGTGCTGTGCCGCAACATTGTGGACGAAAATGACATTGCATAAAATTTAGAGACCAAAATTTTCGTCTGAAATTTTGTTCACGATTCACGTGTTTCTGGGACAACCTGTATATCAACGCGTATTTTTCACAAGGAGAGATTAAACAATTTTGAAGCTTGTTTTGTGAATTTATTTGTACGTATTTAAATATTTAGTGTATATTTGTGGTGCTCTTCCACGCTTGTCTGTAATTAAAACTCGTGTACAATAAAATCAATTATAAATAAAAATGAAACAGTTATATGGGCGCTTGAACAAAAAAAGCATAATGCAATCATTTTTTTAGAACTATTTCCCAGTCATTATATTTTGTAAGTTCATTATAAGTACCTTAATAGTTTCATAACATCAACAAGAAGAAATGTTTTCCGTTACAGCCTGGACACGATATGCTTAAATTAGATATCCCATTATCGTAATTACTGGACATATTAGCTCAAATGATTAATTTCTGCTGAGAATCGGCTTCATAACTGGCTCAAACGAAATCTAAGATAATCTTTGCATACCTAAGTATAGGCTACGTCTTGTATGAGAAACGTAGATAAGAAGTTCGCTGAAGCGTTTGCTGTTATTTCTGTTTTGAACAGTTGAGTTGGTTTTATTACCTGCAATAAAAATTCTATATTAAGACCCAATCACTGCAAATTTATTCTTATTAATGGCGCACATATCTAACTGATTTGTTGTACACCCTGCGTTCCCTCACACTTGACGTGACTTTGCTGTTAAGCTGGTTGCAGCATCTACAATTCTGCCGGAGATGACACTACTCGAACGTAAAAGCCTCGAATGGGTATAGCCTGTTCACGGTAAAATGAGCATTTTAGACCCCTAGTTACTTTTTCCTTTCAGCCATATTTAATCATGTAACCACCTTTTAAAATAAATATTGCCATGAAAGTAATAAACACAGTGAGAATATTCCACAGCACTCGGAAGTTAAAATAAAAATAGAAAATATTCATTGACTTTTATTCCAAATTAGCGGACTTTCAAAAGTNACATATTCATTGACTTTTATTCCAAATTAGCGGACTTTCAAAAGTGCTCAGTTTACCATGAATAGCCTATACACCCGTTTACAGCCATTATATTCCAGTGCTCCGCGGATACGAATCCGTAATTTCTGTACGTGAAAAACATAACTGCAGTTTCCGATGACCGGTGTGCTTTCTCGTCGTACTTCCGCCCCTCCCACCGCTACATTCCGATNAAATAAATATTGCCATGAAAGTAATAAACACAGTGAGAATATTCCACAGCACTCGGAAGTTAAAATAAAAATAGAAAATATTCATTGACTTTTATTCCAAATTAGCGGACTTTCAAAAGTGCTCAGTTTACCATGAATAGCCTATACACCCGTTTACAGCCATTATATTCCAGTGCTCCGCGGATACGAATCCGTAATTTCTGTACGTGAGAAACATAACTGCAGTTTCCGATGACCGGTGTGCTTTCTCGTCGTACTTCCGCCCCTCCCACCGCTACATTCCGATNAAAACATAACTGCAGTTTCCGATGACCGGTGTGCTTTCTCGTCGTACTTCCGCCCCTCCCACCGCTACATTCCGATACTTTTCTACCTCAACCCGTTCCACGTAACTTACGAATTCTTATTTAACCAGGGTGGGAAGATCAGGTCTGGTAGAGCAGCAGGCTCTACCAAGCGTCAGCATACTCTTGTCCCTTACCTGTTCTCGTCACATGCTTCGGATTATAAATACTTCTCAACATTCAACTCAATGTTCGAAAACAAAGAAAAATGACTNTGTTCTCGTCACATGCTTCGGATTATAAATACTTCTCAACATTCAACTCAATGTTCGAAAACAAAGAAAAATGACTTTTTTTTTTCTTTCAAAGTCAGGGATTAAAATAAAGAATTGTAATTTAAAAGTGCGCACGTAAATAAATTTTTNTCTTTTTTTTTTCTTTCAAAGTCAGGGATTAAAATAAAGAATTGTAATTTAAAAGTGCGCACGTAAATAAATTTTTTTACTAAAAACTTAAAAATTGTATTAAACTGTTATTAAATTTAATACATGTGTCAAAATGTTGTTGCAAGAATTCGAAAGAAATAATTTACCAAATAGGTGACGGGCGCACACACCACTTAAGTTATGGCACTATCCTCTTTAATTCGCTGCCAGCATTAATTGTCGAACATCATAACATCGTTTGTTTACTTTTACATATGTACGTACCGAAAGCAAAGGTTTTTAAACTTAATTTTTAAAAATGCCTAATCATCAATGAACTTACTCTACTTCCATTTTATGGTGAATGAGTTTGATTTGAAAAAAAATTTTATTCCTAAAAATATAACAATATTTATAATATTTTTTACATACGTGCTCCTCAAGTGGTTTCAAAATAATTAATATACGTGCCTGTCAAGGTGCTCAATGTATAAAAATACCTGATAATGAAAAAGATTTACCACGCCTTGCAGAATATCAATAACTCGGTTAACGTTAGTTGATTTTTAATTCCTCTTCAATTCATATACAAAAGAACATCAATTTCGTCGAACGTCTGCCGAGTTGTGTGGTCATTCAGCGAGTTGACGACATTGAGAATGTTGCACGCGACTGAACATGCTTGCGATGGCTGCAGAATAACTCCACACAGGAAGCACAAAGCGGCCTTCTGTGCGCTACAACTTGATTAAGTCACAATTCAAAATCATTAATTCGGATATACCGCACATGCTGCCAAATACATTAAATAAAATTTCTCTAACAAATTACACAAGCGTTAAGTACAAGGCCGTGCATAAAGAACTCAAAATTACGGCTTGCTAGATATAGTCTAACAAATAACATTTCACTAAGATGTACACGTGTTATGTACGGCCACATTACAAAAGGGCTATTTGCTTTTTTTTTTAAATATATATTGGCCATCTACGGACCACTTTATTTAAACTGTCCTTTTCCTTTCCCTGGCGCCTGAACCTTAACTTTCACCCAGTATTCCCGCATTCGTATCCTATGCTATTCCTTCCTCGCTTCAGTCCATTTTTTGCCAGTTTTTAGTTTCGGCTTTTCCTGGAAACCACAGAGCTCTTAGTGGTATTGTCATTAAAAATATGTTACTTTATTACAACTGAACACAGCTTATTTCGTAGTTTAGCTAGTAATTGACGCATTCTGCGTCTNAACACAGCTTATTTCGTAGTTTAGCTAGTAATTGACGCATTCTGCGTCTCTATATTTTATTCGTCAGAACACACGCTCTGGCGAAGCTCGCAGGCGGACGACCGAAATAAGGATTAAGGGTTTTGCGGACGTGATGAGGAGAATGGCGCCAGGACGGCCCGTCGGAACGACCATGTGCGGAGGAAGGCAGATGCAGCTGCATCTCGCAGCTGCCGGGGACGCGGAGCCCACACTAGCGGTGGTGCCTGTCCCAGGCTAGCTACCGCCATAAACATTGAGAGCATTTAGCGGGCGTGCTGGGAGAATAACGACACGCAATCCGGAGGCATAAAAACAACATGTGCACTGAACCAAACGGGCCACCCAAGAGTTCCCGCACGTGCAGAACAGAACAATAAATGGCCATAACAGAGTCGAAGGGGCGATGCCAGGCCGACTGCAGACCACAGGAGCAGCGGCCACGTGTTTTACGACTCAGGGGGGCGCGGCGGCCGCCCCGGTCACGTGCAGAGATGGTGCAAGTTGAATATGGCGATCGAGCCTACAAAACCACAAGAAGGAGGGAGGAACGGATCAGTCAGTCGAGGATCGAGCAGTCAGGCAGTCAGTCGGGGGACCTGAAGCGAGGCGTCCGGGTCGGAGCCGGACGAAGACAGTGCGATGATCGATCAGTCAGTCAGACGTCGTCGAGCGAGCAGTGCGGAGAGAACCGGCAGTTCAAGAGGGCGTCGAGACGCCCATCAAGTGCCGGAGCAGTCCCAAGTCACCCGCCGAGAGAAGACAGTGCCTCCATCCAGATAAGTAGAGTCATCCAGCGAGTGTGAAGAATCTTGCCTCCCCCCACCCCTTCCACGACGTGGAGCGCAGCGCCAAACAATACGGAGCCTACGTATAAAAGGGAAGGGGAGTATTGTCTCGTGTGTACATATATGAGTGGCCCTGTTAAGCGTTAATAAAACTGATTTATTGGTAACCTAAAAACGAGGTGAATTTATTAGTAAATTGGACCTAGAGACAATAGTGTCGACGTATTCCTACGCCCTTACACGGAGGGTCAGCATCAATCGCTAGCGCCTTGCGCCGAGAGCAGATTCAATACCTTCTTATAAACCACAGCATTGGGCAGGTATCATAATGATAAAATTGCTTTGAAAAAGAATTTATGGTTGCCAAGCAAATTTTCCGATTTTATAATGTCGGTTCTGACAAAAACATTTTCAATTTGTACTCCAGAAAAAAATAATTTGCCAGGCGCACATCAGAAAGAGGCGGCGATATTCAACAATGAATCAAACCTTCTCAGCTTACACTGCAAAACTGGATAAAGTAAATTTCTAATGACTTCCAAAGGTAATTTTCCTTGTTTGAATTGTTTCTAACTGCTCGATGTCAATGAAAATTAGTTGTTATTAATTTTTACTTACAGAGTAAATTTGGTTTGGGTAGGAGAAAAATATTATGTGAGATTTCGTAATATTTTATCGAACAATCAAAAGTGCTTTCAAAGCATAGGTAACATGAAATACAGACCTTTGATATTCACACTGCCCAACAAATTGTATATGAAAGAGTCAATCCAATTATTAGGAGAGACCGGTAGGATGTAATAACGATAGGTTGCAATTTGTGACCCCGTGACACCTCTTGTTCCCATAGTCTACGGATTTGCCAATAAGAGAACGCTAAATAATAAAATTTGCAAGCACTTTGTCTGTGAATGAAGCCGCTTATTGCAAGCGAGCAAGCACCGATATGCCTATAACATATAATGGATTCTCTGATTCGTGATTTTATGAATACAGCACAAAGTTGTCTTTTGTATGGAACGAACCAGACACGTCATGTTACTATTATTGCGAGATATTAACTTTTTAGAAATAAGGAAAAATATTATATGATTCAACAGTTACGATTACAACAAAAGTAATATCACGAATAAAAAATGTTGTTGGCTCAGTAATTTCTATGTCAAATACCTGGCTGGTTTGTATCATTTTAATGACATTCCATTAAATGAAGGCGTCCACATAACACAGTTTTAGCGGGTAAATAAATTTAAATGGAAGCATTTTTTAATGAAATCAGTTATTACTTATACGATTTAAAATTGAGATATATTTATTTCCTAATTATTAAAATTTATATATTTTTAAAAACTCTTCACTATCAAGAAGGAAGCGAATAAATGACTGTGCGAAACCAGATTTTTGCATCTGCCAAAATAATTAGGAGTTGGATGGTGATTCGATAGATTTAAGCGGCTCTTAACCACGAGGTCGTGAGAGTCGATTAAACTGAAATGAGAAGAGAATGGAGCAGCCCCGGAAAGCAAGGGCAGGGGAAACGGGATAACTCAGAGAAAACCCGCCGACCAGCGGTATCGTCTGGCACGATTACCACTTTTAAAAATACGGGAATGACTCAGCCGGGGATTGAGCCCTGTTCACCTTGGTGGGAGGCAAGCAGTGATCCCTATTGGTAGATTGTATCAGATATTTAAATTACATGCATTTTGGTCGTTTCACCCAAAAAAATAATACATAACACTGAATACGTGGGATAATTCAACTCGGAACCAAATCTAAGTACTAGAACTAAAATTAAAGGAAAACTTATGTTTCTTTCACACAAAAGAAATGGAAGGATCATACGTTATTTTTAAGGCCGGAACTAGTGGGCAAATATTTCAGAACGTACAAATCTCTGCGAAATGAAATGGAAAACTTATAGTAGCCTATTCGTGGTTTCTTAACACTTTCTGAATTAAACCTTTGAAAAAGTATCACGTTTTTTGATCTTTACGATATTTGTTGTGTATCACAAGCGTTTTATACTTGTGGTAACATAAAATTACCTTATTGTTGGTTAAATTGAACTTTCACTTATATTTTGTCAATAAATTATAATATTTAATTTATTATTTATATGAATAAAAACAGGCATAAAATGAGAGTGTTGGTAATGTCCAGTAAGAAATAGTTCTTTTGCAAAATTGTATTGCAGTGTGTGCGCACGAATGCTGTGTTTTGCCCCTTTGGTGTAATTATTCAGACTCAGTTTAGCTTCGTTTGCATTAGGCTGAGAAATATCTTGGAATTATTTCTTTAGTAGGGCTTCAGAAAAGTGGGATTTAACCGTGAATAGTCTATAATTATTGGTAACAATAATTTCTGGTACCATGTTAGTTACCATATTTCAGAGTCTTCCAGGCTTCAAGAGTCCTTCACAAGATACGATACAGTAATTAAATCCACGTATAAAATATATATGAGCTATTATCATGAGCAAGATTGCACGGCCGTTACCTTCATACCACTTACTCCTACTTTGCAATCTGCGTATGCAAAGGATGTGTGTGCCATTTTTAGTGGTGAGTATTTGTCAATGTAGTGACGAGTAAATAAATTGCACATAGCACAAACCTCTTTTCAGTGAAGTTATACTTTATTGAAGAAATTATATGTATATATATATACATACATATATATATTTCAAAGTCTTTATCAAGTGATATGCGTATAATATAATATTAGTATTTCACTAAAGTCAGCCATTTTTGAAATTAGAACATTGGTATAAACAATATATTCTGCCAGAAGTGTTTGTTCTGTTATACACTAATTAAAATAAATATAGGTTTTAATAACGTAATATAGACAGAGCACATATTTTATTTGGGAAACAAAATAACTTAAGGATTATTTATGATACGTAGTAGTACACGTGTGCAAGACGTATTTTCCAGAAGTAGTAAATTAAGGTATTTCCTAATTGTAAGTATATTTTAATTTTATGACAATTAAGCGAGTTGTTGCAAGTTGTACTTAAAATCCAAAGCCTGAATGTTTATATTTCATAAAAAATTAACTCATAACATTCTACCTTATTACGTTATAAAACACATGTTTTGCACGCCTGTGCACAGCAAAGTATGAAAAATAAAAAAAATAAAAAATAAAAAAAATTCAAGTTTTTGTGATGAGAAAAGAAGAAATGTAATTTCGCCATTTAACTTGATTGTGCTACAGAAGAGCTGTGGCTGCAACAACAAAATCTGAAAGTTTCATAAAGAAAATAAGACACGAAGTAACAATTGCTACGGAAAACAAGAACTAAACCTTCAACACCGAGCAAGGAAAGAAAAACTCCTAATAGCAAGATTGAGGTGGATTCTATTAAATGTAGTGATGTAGTGAGAACTGTGGAAGTATTTCACATTAAAAAAAAATTGTTTCTTTATTTGAAAAGTTGCTTTCTTNAAGATTGAGGTGGATTCTATTAAATGTAGTGATGTAGTGAGAACTGTGGAAGTATTTCACATTAAAAAAAAATTGTTCCTTTATTTGAAAAGTTTGCTTTCTGCATTGCGGGGAAATAAACCTCTGCGGTAGCATGGAAACAGTGAGGAGAATTTTTAAGAGGTTATTTCAGTTCTTAAAATATTATGAGAGGAGACGCTAAGTTATGGAAAAGAAATTACACTGAAGCGTGGCGTGCAGCTTACTTCAAAACGTTGAGTGAAAAATGACAGCCTTAAGATAAAAAGCTAACACCATTGTAAGCAACTTTTTGCAGCATGAAATTCCTTATTCATATAAAAAAAAANAAAAAAATTATGGGGCAGGACGGAATTGGATTATAGAACGTTCTGGATTGAGACAAGTTTTCATTATTGGATATTTATTAAATATGAAGTCTTAAACAAATACTGCCGACTGAAAAACTGAAATAAACGGTTATAATGTCATGCATTAATGTAAAACCTCAGTCAAATTTATAAACGTCCTTGACAATGCACCACATAATATACCTCAAGAGAACAAATCATCTACATCAACCCTAGAACATAGAATTTTCAGAAAATTAAAGGAAATATGATTTTGAATGAATGTGCAATGCTACATCACGCTCCTCTGTCATATCGCATTGACAAAATTTTCGTTCCCATTGTCAGAATGATACAACATTTCAGCCACGTAAATGTTATTCCAATTCCATACACCACATTTGGAAATTGGTCGAAATTTCAAGTTGTTTGTAATAACGTAACTCAATTGCCACCAAATTTACACATGAGTTGTGATGTGGTGGGCTACCAGAATAACGAACGCTTTTTAGAATGGGGATCTTTAAGGGTTATTACAAACGTGTTTGATTTATTGAGAACATCTATAACGGCCATTGAATATACTAGTTCAGTCTCTTTATCTGCTATTTTGTGAAAGCATCAATTGAATTTACTGACTTTGAAGTACGTTTCAGGAACTATTGACATACAAAACATGCGTTTACGGAGAGTGAATGCAATACAATCTTAAATGGATAAAGAACTCATCTTTAAATCAGCGACTTCGTTGTATTCCCCCGTTACGTATTACTGCTATGAGATGATTAAACCTATTTGAACCCAAATTCTCAAAAACGTTCGTATCGTGTTCACTAATACACTTATTAATAACATTTAAAGTTTGCCATTTTGAATAGGTAAATTAAATGTAAAATAGGTTTTGGAATTTTCTCGTTTTGTTACCACCGTATTTTGTATCCATAACTTTCTTTGGTTGCTACATAACATTTCTATAAAATAACACTTTACACTAAACGTCCGTATTATTCTCAAAGTGTTCTGTTCGATATTCTTAATATAATTTAGACGATTTACAGTAGTTCAAACTTGGTGTACTGACTGAAGTATCTAATGTATGCACTCAATGAGATAAAAGCGTCAATCGTTCTCCATTTTGACAAGTTGTGGCAACAAATATTACTGTTATAGATTTATATCGTATCACAAGAACCACTCTCGACCGGGTACCATAAAATCCGATGGGAAATAAAGAAAATAAATACCTCACGTAGGTATTAACGGAGAGCAAGACGGAAGACATCCGGTGTTACAGATGGCGAGTCGCTGCGATTTCGGGTCAGGCTGAAGGGGTTGGGGGTGGTTCGTGGAAGCTGGAAACCCTCGTTGAGGGGTTGTTGAGGGGGTTGTGGGGTGGTGGTAGGGCGATGCGCGGAATTCGTCGGCGCCATCAGCGCGTCCGGTCCCGGTTTCCACGGCCCG
>NQII01006882.1:8255-114789 GCA_002778355.1 Clitarchus hookeri | reverse complement strand
CCAGCAGCCCCTGGTTACGCATGTCCAGGTGCTTCTGCATTTTGTATGGGAAAGGGGGAGGCACTCGTGGCACCAACTTTCAAACTGATCAGCCCTTCCTCGCGGCGTATCTCACCTTCCGAGTGGGTCGGCGATATTTTTGTGTTGTCTGCCTTCCTTGTCTTAACTCCCTTGATGGCTATTTGCTCAACTCGGCATAACGTCGACATGTCCAAGGGGTGGGGTGGGTGGTCCCGCGTGCAGCGACCCGTGTAATGGTCTGCATGTGCTAACTACTTCTGGCTTCTCCGCGCATGTGCATGTCAAAGGTGCTCGCAGGGGATTCGAATCGCGGGCGGGGGAGGGGGGGGTCAGCGAAGTTTCTACTTCCAACATGCGTTACACATCAAATCCACCCTGGCTTCTGCGAATCAGACCCACCGCCAAAATGTCGGTATTCGATTGCTTCTCTATCTAGCTCCCGTTCTGTGCTGTGAATTTCACTACGTTCGCACTCTGTGTCTCGTGGACATATGACGCGTGATTCCCCCCTCCACTTCGACTCTTCTCCTTCCCCTTGTCCGCTCCCTCCTGCTAACCAAGGACGTGCGCCCTGCAGTTCATACCTAGCTAGTCTCCTGTCTGCTTGAAGGGTCTAACTAACACTCTGGCTCT
The DNA here is from genome assembly GCA_002778355.1 of Clitarchus hookeri. Taxonomy (NCBI): domain Eukaryota; kingdom Metazoa; phylum Arthropoda; class Insecta; order Phasmatodea; family Phasmatidae; genus Clitarchus; species Clitarchus hookeri. Next base: position 114,135 of record NQII01006882.1, on the reverse strand, counting down.
GCTTACACATGTTGCCTATGACATGATTACTTTATAAAATATACAACTTATTTTTAAATTTCTTCGAAGGCCGACCAACTATCGCTAAACAAACATAAACTTGGTACCACATCTCGGAATCTGTACAGTAATTACACACCTTCTTACAGGGTTACAAATGTTTGTACAGGTTTACACAGTTATACACATGCCCTAAAGTGATCTCTACGAGTACTTAATTGCTGTTCTGTGCTTCCATCGCCCTTTCAAATCGGGGACTTTGTTGCGTATAGACAAACAATTGTGGCATATGGCCTTTATTTTGCACAGCTAACTGACAGCATTAACATTTTTGTGACATGGTTTATTTTCACTGGTATTGATGACTCACATGCCATGTAAAATAAAACATTCTTATATCCTAGGCTGGAAACTCTGTCCTTGCTAATGTCAAGCACTCTGCAGTTTTTACAAATGGTCTTTTGGTAGGCGGAAGCAAACATACACTTAACCTATCGCTAAACTTATGGTACATTTTACTGTTAAGGGACGGCTCACTGGATGTGAACAAAACCAAAAATTAAGACCAAAATCTTATCCTGCCTCACCGCTGTCTTAGAGCTAGTTAGAGTCTATATAAAAAAAACAAATAACATTTTTTTTTATCCTGGCAAAATAAACACACTTTTGGCCCTTTCAAAAACACACACTCCAATTCAAAAGAGAGCCTATATTCTTACCTTATACATTCAGTAAAGTCAGGTATAGGCCTTTCGATATTTTTGGTTCTGGGATGTCCTAACCTTATTACTCGCCACACTTATTCTCCGTTGTCTCACACATTATCACTCAGCTACACTAGTAAAAAAAAAAACACATAGTTGCATTTCAGTTCCAGTATACCAGCCCTGTCTCCCAGCAGGTGACATGAGAAAACAAAACACTTACCTCATGTCACACAGTCTGTTACTGGGGTGGAAGGCGCGGTTCACGTGGTTTGTACTTGCGATGGTCCCAGTAGATACCGGGTTCCTCTCAGCCTCTGCAGCTGCGCCAAGGCTATACTCGTCTGGCTTCGTTCCCCTGTGGACTATGGAACGTTTCTGCCCGCACTGGATCCCTGGCAGCATGTGGGGGTGTAGTTTGTGTTGACATCGTCTCGTCAAGGTGTTCTGGGGCCCTCTCCAGGCTGCTGCTGGACCTCGTCGTCGGGTCGACTGCTGTCACCCGGTACATCCTCGCCTCTCAGATCTTTTCTCGGGTTCGTTTCTCTGTTGGTGCTAACTCGTCTTGGGGTTGCGCCATACTCGCCGTTTGTTGCATCATACGCTCTCTATTCTCTGCTATTTCACTCTCGGTTTCTATTTCGTCGTCATTTACACCTTCTATCTCTTCCTCGTTTACTTCCTGCCCCCTTTGCCTTCTCGCCCTCCCTTTCTTCGGCTATCCTCCCCCTTTCTCCCATTCGCCTATTCCCCTTCGCTCACCCATCTGATTTCGCCCACTTCTTCTTCGCACATACCTTCTCCTTCACTCGCCCATCCATTTTCTCTCGCTTTGTCTTCTTTGCTCGCACGTCCGCTTCCTCTCGCTTCGTCTGGCGCCTGCATATTTTTAGCCCGGTAAGCTGCTGATGTTACTGGCTCCACTATAGGCAGGTGCAGTGGCCCATGCCCCCTTGAGACACTGAGATAGCGCATAGGGGCAATGGCTAACTTATCATATTGACCCTCTCTTCAGGCCACCTTGTCCGTCGGCTGGCGACCTAGTGACCCACTGTGAGTTTCCTCTGGGCTGTCCTTTGTAATTCCTGTGGGACCATTGGTGTATGGTTCGGGTATAGAGCGTGGTTCTGTGGCACCTTCCTTATATTGCCCATCTTGTCCTCCGTCCAATACACATTCCCCTGTCTCTCGACTACTATATAAGGCCCTTGTCATTTAGGGGAAAATCCCGCATAGAGTCATCGCTGGCTCGGCTGAAAGGATGGTTCTGTATTAATATGTGACTACCCTCGGTCAAGTGGTGTCTGATGGTTGCTTGTTCTGGGTATTTACACCGGATATACCTTTGTTGGTTTCTCTGAGCTGCCCATGTTCTCTTGATCGCCGCTCTTCATATTTTTTTGGAGGTGGGNTCTGTAAAATTAGAGGTAATTCTGGCATAGGTTGGATTAGCATGGCTATGTCGCCATATCGCACCTTTAATATTCTGAATGCTTCTTCGTGTCTGTCTGTCAACTTCCAGCGAGTTTTGAGGGGAAGTTCGTTGAGGGGGCCATAATGGGGGTGACTTGTGCTATAAACTCTCTGAGCCAATTACATAACCCCAGAAAATATTTCAATTGTCTGCTGCTAGTTGCTACTCTAGCCTCCTCAATTTCCCTCACTTTCTCGGGCTTTGGATGATTTCCATCCCAGGTAATTATGTACCCTAAGTATTCTACTCGGGTCTTCCCGAAGTGACACTTATCTAGTCAGCACGTGAATCCATGGAGTTCAAAGTGCTCCAGGACTTTTTGCAAGTGTGCCTGGTGTTCTTCCCATGTACGTGGATATACTATGACATCGTCCAGGTAGGCTAGGCAAAACTGGCTGCTATAGCCTGTCAAAACTACAGCTGACATCAGTCGTTGGAAAGTAGCAGGTGCATTCTTCAACCCGAAGGGCATTACGCGAAACTGCAGGGTTTCGCCTCCTGGGGTGGTAAACGCCGTATATTTCCTGGATCGTGGGTGTACCAGGATTTGCCAGTCCCCAATGTGCATGTCTAGAGTGGGGAATATATGTGCATCCCCTAGGTCCCAGAGCAGGTTTATAGTTGGAGGGTCTATAGGTTGTGTTATATTGTTTAAGGCCTGGTAATTGAGACAAAGACGAAGTTCTCCATCTTTCTTTGGCACCAGTACCATTCCGGCGTTATATGGTGAGTCAGTTGGCTCCACTATTCCTTGCGATTTCATCTCGGTTACCTGGTCTAATATTATTTGCCTTTGGTAGGCGGACGGGTTACCTGGTCTGCAGTATATGGGGCGAGCATCTGTTACCCAGATTTCATGTTGGATGGCCGTGGTCTGATTTAATCTGCCAGTATGCTCGAATATGGCTACATGAATGAGTATCAGCAATAATGTCCTCAGTTGGTCAGCCCCTAGTTGGTGGTTTACCTCTTCACTACAGATTTCTGGTGATTTTTGCGGATTTATTGGGGCTTCCCAGTTTATGGCGATCCTATCCTGTTTGCCTAAATATAGGCGCTGTTGTCCACAGTCGATTATACAATTTTGGCTTGTTAGCCAATGTTGCTTGAGGATAATCTCTTCCACTAAATGTGGTGCACAAAAAAATTCAGTTTGGACTGTTTCTACCTCTGTGGATACTGGCAGTGTAATAATTCCGTCCATGGTCAGTCGTGACTAAGACTGGGCCATTTGAATTATTCGGGTGTTTTTCTTTATCTGGCTTTTCTGTTCGGGAGTTAGCGGCTGGCTATTAATGAAATTGCCTGTTGCAGCTGTGTCCAGTACTGCCTTAAGATTCTGGTTAAACGAACTCCGATCCAAGGGGAATGTGTTCCCGGTCTCAGATCGCTTAACATTAATATTGGTTCCACCCTTTGTCTTATGCCGAGGCGGACAGGTGGCTCTGTATCCCGGCAGCAGCATTTCCCGGCTTCCTCTTTCCAACCTGACGGTTCACCTTCCCTATGTCGAGGGGGCCAGCCGTGCTGTCTTTTTCCTTAGCAGATGCTATGCAGTTTCTCACTGTGGGACAGTCACCATGCAGGTGTGTCTCGGGGCAATACCAACACTTCGGCAGCAAGGATTGTCCCTCTGCATTTCTAGTGGGTTTTCTATTCTCTGCCATTCGCACTGTGTGGACAGGTGGTAGGCGGGTCGGAACGTTGGCTTTTTCGTGTTCTTCATAATCGAGCTCTGCCTCAATCGCTCTCTCTACCAACTCTTCTATGCCAGTCGCCTGCAGCTGTCGAAGGGTGCTTCTTATCGCTGGTAGCATTAATTTTGTAATGATATGCACTCCCTCTACCTCGGTACTTTCGGGAGCNCGTGCTGTCTTTTTCCTTAGCAGATGCTATGCAGTTTCTCACTGTGGGACAGTCACCATGCAGGTGTGTCTCGGGGTAATACCAACACTTCGGCGGCAAGGATTGTCCCTCTGCATTTCTAGTGGGTTTTCTATTCTCTGCCATTCGCACTGTGTGGACAGGTGGTAGGCGGGTCGGAACGTTGGCTTTTTCGTGTTCTTCATAATCGAGCTCTGCCTCAATCGCTCTCTCTACCAACTCTTCTATGCCCGTCGCCTGCAGCTGTCAAAGGGTGCTTCTTATCGCTGGTAGCATTAATTTTGTAATGATATGCACTCCCTCTACCTCGGTACTTTCGGGAGCNGAAGGGTGCTTCTTATCGCTGGTAGCATTAATTTTGTAATGATATGCACTCCCTCTACCTCGGTACTTTCGGGAGCGATGTGGGAATACATTTGCGCTTTTCGCCTAATAGAAATCTCAGCATCTTCCTGCCTTTGATGTTTGTGTGTGTTAAAGTCTGTTCTTAAGGCCGTAAGTACTTCCTACCCTGCGAACTTGTTGTGTAGGCGTGTAGCGAACTGCTCCCAGCTCGTCACAAACTCTCCATATTTATTCCACCATGCAAGGGTGGTGCCCTTAAACTGCTCGTATGGCTTCAGCACCCACCGCTTGTTAGGAATTCAGCCGACATAGAATTNGCAAGGGTGGTGCCCTTAAACTGCTCGTATGGCTTCAGCACCCACCGCTTGTTAGGAATTCAGCCGACATAGAATTCGTATTCACAGTTATGTATAAAACCGGGTCTCCATGAGGTCTGCCTGAAAATTCGGGCAGTACTATTTCTTCCGGAATTTTCCGCGCCGGTTCTACATGACTAGCAGGGGTTCGGTCCGGGGCGTCAAAAGTGTTCCCCTTCCCCTTGGGTTTGGCTCGTTAGCTGCTCTTGTATTGTGTGCCTTTGGTCGGTCGGAATGTCTGGGACCAACCAATACACTTATTACAATAGCGCTGGGAACAGAGGCTGCACGAGACCAGGTATAGTCCTTTCCTGCTACAAAATGGAGTACTGCATGGCCCTCGTTGAGGACATTCATCTTCTCTTCCCCCACCCCTCGCCCAGAGGTTCTCTAGGGTTCCTTCGGCTCTCGCATCCCTTCCCTCCCATGTTTTGCTGCTATGAGTGTCGTCCATACTTTTTGTCCGCCGACTATAGAAATCCTTATTCTGCCGGCCTATGACATTTGCCTCCTCTAGTGCGAATTGGACATTAGGTGCCACAAGGTGTTTATCAAGATTCCCCTGGTTAGCGCGATACTTCGGTAAGGGTGAGACCCCTTTTCTCGGGTATAGTCTGGTATTTGTTTATGTCTATACAGACCTAAATTCACCCCATGTTGGGTGCCAATTTAAATTGACGCTATTCCCCACCTGTTGTGTACAGAGTGGTTCATAGGGTCCTCAGTTAATGTTAGATGGCACAGACTATAAGGTGCCTCATAGGTTGAGGGTAAACAATAAGGTAGTCTTTCGGTGTTTCACTTTACTGGTTGGTTATATTGTCTCGAATTTAATCCTACCTTCAAACGTTTTCTAGCAAAACATTGTTTGAATCAAAATATACCAGATGAATCAATACGTACAAATTACATACTAGCAATTTACCCATTTGTCTTGGAAGAATAACGGAATTACCTCAAAAAATAGCATTGTATGGATTTCAGCTGACGAAATTACAGACAGTTGCGGCCGTTATATTGCGAATCTGATAATCGAAAAATTAGAATTAGAGCTTTTTTCTTCTCATTTGGTAGCCTGCAAAGAACTTTAAAATATAAATCATTCTACCATCACCAGATTTGTGAATGAGAGTATAAAAAAAGTATTTCCAAATCCTTCTGTAGCTGAATGAGTGNTACAATAGCGCTGGGAACAGAGGCTGCACGAGACCAGGTATAGTCCTTTCCTGCTACAAAATGGAGTACTGCATGGACCTCGTTGAGGACATTCATCTTCTCTTCCCCCACCCATCGCCCAGAGGTTCTCTAGGGTTCCTTCGGCTCTCGCATCCCTTCCCTCCCATGTTTTGCTGCTATGCGTGTCGTCCATACTTTTTGTCCGCCGACTATAGAAATCCTTATTCTGCCGGCCTATGACATTTGCCTCCTCTAGTGCGAATTGGACATTAGGCGCCACAAGGTGTTTATCAAGATTCCCCTGGTTAGCGCGATACTTCGGTAAGGGTGAGACCCCTTTTCTCGGGTATAGTCTGGTATTTGTTTATGTCTATACAGACCTAAATTCGCCCCATGTTGGGTGACAATTTAAATTGATGCTATTCTCCACCTCTTGTGTACAGAGTGGTTCATAGGGTCCTCAGTTAATGTTAGATGGCACAGACTATAAGGTGCCTGATAGGTTGAGGGTAAACAATAAGGTAGTCTTTCGGTGTTTCACTTTACTGGTTGGTTATATTGTCTCGAATTTAAATATACAGAAACACTTCCGAGCTGTGGTTCTCTATTTAACTAACTCGGATTAATTGTGGGCGACATATTGGGGGGACTTCTTTGGCTGACGACTTGATCCTTAGCTCTGCTTGTAGTTCTTGGTGTGCTGTCGACTGGATGAGATCCAGCGATGTGGGCAGCTTGGAAAGGCCCGCGTTTGGTGCCTTCTCCGCTCGACTGCAGCTCTGGGTATGCTCCTCTACGCTCTTCTCCCAGTAACTTATCGCTCTGAGGTCCTCTCACGATTCGCGACTCAACCTACTCTATCGGCATGGTGATAAAATCAGATTCCGTCTTCTCTCGTAAATTGTCTTATATTTTCTCTTGGCTCCCTCCCTAAAACTGTACATATGCCTTCCCTTGATGGGGGAGGGGTGNCGTAAATTGTCTTATATTTTCTCTTGGCTCCCTCCCTAAAACTGTACATATGCCTTCCCTTGATGGGGGAGGGGTGTTGAGAAGGGCACAGAACAAAGAATACTTCATACACGGCCATGGTTCTTGTTGGTGATGGAGGAGGGTGTGGACCAGCAACTCCTGACAGCGCGTGTCCAGGTGCATCTGTGTTTTGTTAGGGGAAGGGAGGAGGCACTCGTGGCACCAACTTTCAAACTGATCAGCCCTTCCTCATGGCGTATCTCACTTTCCGAGTGGGTCGGCGATATTTTCGTGTCGTCCGCCTTCCCTATCTTAACTACGTTGATGGCTGTTGGCTTAACTCGGCTTAACATCGGCATGTCCAAGTTCACATGGTTTGCTAGGGGTGGGGGCGGGATGTCCAGCACTGCAGCGACCCATTTAATGGCCTCCACGTGCTAACTACTTCTTTGGAAATAGTACTCTGAATTAAAAATTATAACTTTGAAATGTAATGGCTCTTACAACACTTATAATTTCAATTACATTTTTCGAGAAATGCACAATATTTTTGGACTGTATACCATGGAGCTTAAAAACATGTTAGAAATTAGAGTAGAGCATGAGTATATCCAGGTTATGTGAAACGTTTCCAACCCGGCAAACGTCATTGAACTCTCTTTTGTCATGTTTGAGTGAGTACCTTGCTGGTGTTGTGGGAATGTTATATTTTCAGTTAAATATTTCAGTATTTGCACATGCCAACAATCGTAGTTCGATGTAGGTGCCTGTCTAGTGCGTCTTCTCGAGTGAAATGTGTTATCGGCATGTGATAATTAGTTGACTTTCCATGGTCCGCCATTTTCCTTAACCGTCGGCCATGAAGTACGAGTGGCTATGTTTGTATTTACATTCTGACGTTTAATTTTGTTGAATGGTTTTTGTTGTGTTGTATTAATTGAATGAGTCTGCAAATTAATTACTTCGTATCAGTTGTAGACACGAGTGATTTTAGTGACTCAATCGTCCGAGGATTGTCATAGAACAACACTTGTTCAGGAATTGCGATTAGGAATTACAAACTGTAAGTTGTTGTGGTTTGTAAATAATATGTTTCGAACCGGTTGTTAGAATTTTTTAAATATATGTGGTCTAAAACACTTCCTTTTTACACGAGTTTATTATATTGAAATTCCAAGGATTTTTATTTGTAAGTTTAACCTCGCTTAAAATATTTACAGTGGGTATTTCTTGCGGGAAGTTTTGAAAAGTACGTGACCTTTAAAAAAACACCCCTCTGCCCTTATTTATTACACTGGAAATCCAATTTTTATGTATCATGTAAACTTCGCTGAAATGGTTTACAGTGTGTATTTCTCGCGTATGTAAGAACGATACGAACAGCGACATACTGATAGCTTTTTCTTATTTTGGTAGAGTTTAAACTTTGCAAGTTATAGTAATTTGAGTATTTCCGTACGAGCAAAATTGTCCTCTGCGCCATTAAAACAATATGAGATTCATATTGCTATTGCTTCGCAAGAAGAGCCGTGAGAGATGTTTCCTTCCGTTTTTCTTCGCCATTTTTAAATTCAATCAGTTTTGTTGTTTGTAATTATTTGTGCGTCGGCACACGTTCATGTAATTACGTACAGGTAGTGAAAGTTTTTGCTGTTGTTGCAGATCGTCGTTTAATTGCACNATTAAAACAATATGAGATTCATATTGCTATTGCTTCGCAAGAAGAGCCGTGAGAGATGTTTCCTTCCGTTTTTCTTTGCCATTTTTAAATTCAATCAGTTTTGTTGTTTGTAATTATTTGTGCTTCGGCACACGTTCATGTAATTACGTACAGGTAGTGAAAGTTTTTGCTGTTGTTGCAGATCGTCGTTTAATTGCACNTTCGGCACACGTTCATGTAATTACGTACAGGTAGTGAAAGTTTTTGCTGTTGTTGCAGATCGTCGTTTAATTGCACGTTCCCCAAATACACTTTTATATTTGAGGTACTTTCTACGATGTATGAAAAAATATTTAGTGTTTTAGCCTGCCTCTATTATTATGCCATTTTCTATCCTTATAAATAACTATGAACCTAATATCATAAATGTATTTAACTTAATGTTTTCATGACTTACCTGCAATCATAGGTCGTTGGTCTAATTTATCCCTATTATTGCTTACATATTCCAGACACTTATCGATTGTTAGTATGGGAAGAAGACATCAGAGAAACATATTTCCAGTGGTAATGAACCTTGTTTTGAAAGTGATACTGTGCCAGAATCAATTAGATATTCTTTAGCCTACTGACAAGACAAAGATAGAGCACATTTCAAAGAGCAAATTAAATGCAATTGTTCCTAAAACTGTAAAATAAATCATTTGAAACTGATCAAGTCTATAATATTGCCGCAGAAATAAAAAGCCACGGTTGTAGCGCAAAAAAATCAGGCATCAAGTGGGATCTAGGTTTTAGCGATTGGAAAATAGGTTCAGCCTTGTTCTATAGTGTGTCCACCCCCTGGTGCAAACATGTAGTAGCTACGAGCTATGGGAATCTCGATTTCCGGCCTTAGCGACAGCACGGCCATCCGGTGGTATATCGTAAATGAGAGCTCGACGGAGGTGTCAATGTGGCAACGCCGAGCCAGACGCCGGTCGTGCTNAAAGTAGCGCTCAGCTGACCAGGTGCTCTTGTGAACACGAGCTTTTTTTTTATTGGTAGGAGTACCTTGAGGTAAAGGCGCAAGCTTCGCGTGCAAATTTGTCATTTAACGAAGAAACTGAAAACCGACGCTTTTCTAATCATAGTTGTGAGCTTTACTAAATGTTTCTGTTAGTGAATTGCCACACAAACCTGTGCTTTTTAAATAAGTAGGAACTAGCGCAGCATAGTTCATAACAATGTATGAAGACAATTAAATTGTCTTTTCAAACATATTATCACCAACTTTTCGACAACTTCAGGAAAAATCATTTTATCACTAAATTTCGTTTTGAATGTGGATTAATATGTTAAAACTGGAGAGTTGTATTGAATAAAATTATAAGAAAAGAAACAGTTATTAACTTCAATAAAGAAGAAAATTATTCTGTAATGAATGAAATATACAGCCAACTTTAAAAATTGTCATGCCTAACGAATATTAAGTTAGTACTAAACTTTGTCAGACACACTTCGTTCCAAATTAAAAAAATATATATTAAACGATACCAAATTTCATTTCAGAACCGAAATCTCTGTCACGAGCTGTGTCTGGACTGGAATGGGAGTGTCACGCTCTCCTGATCGGAATGTTTGTATACATTTTACTTCGAAAATTACAGATTAGCGATTACCGCCTTTGAGAGCAATTTAAAATTAAAATATGAACTTTAAAATAACTTCATTGAACCNATTACAGATTAGCGATTACCGCCTTTGAGAGCAATTTAAAATTAAAATATGAACTTTAAAATAACTTCATTGAACCTAAAGTGATATAAATATTTAAGGGGATATTTATTAGTTTCTAAAACGACTGTCGTTACCTACTTTTGCCGATCATAAATTTCTTACATATTTATATAATGCATGCATTTCGTTAAAAAAATTAAAATAGTAAAAAACATCATTAAAATTATATTAAATACAATATCTATCTCCACATGTTTTAAATGTTTTAAAAACNATTACAGATTAGCGATTACCGCCTTTGAGAGCAATTTAAAATTAAAATATGAACTTTAAAATAACTTCATTGAACCGAAAGTGATATAAATATTTAAGGTGATATTTATTAGTTTCTAAAACGACTGTCGTTACCTACTTTTACCGATCATAAATTTCTTACATATTTATATAATGCATGCATTACGTTAAAAAAATGAAAATAGTAAAAAACATCATTAAAATTATATTAAATACAATATCTATCTCCACATGTTTTAAATGTTTTAAAAACTTTTTAACTCCTTACATTTGTGCACCCCAATATTTTTTATGTGTACTCAAATAAAAAAATATTTTATGAATGTAATGCCCTTCCTAAATTTAATGCCAACAAGGCCAATTGCTTTACCTGAAATTATAGTAGCAGTTCGTAGTTTCTGACACCCTACTTATAAACGCCTGGTAAATATTTCTTACGGATTTTTTCAGGACCCAGAAAATTTAGGATGTGATATTCTAAATGTCAATAAATTATTTTCTGCTACCTGCCATCAATTTCCTTAACAATATAAGTACCATTCATATGTCATCAATTTAGGTAATATTTTATACTCATAATTAATTTTATTTTAAATTATGTTTACAATTTAAAGTTGTTGGCCTATTCCATTTTTAGCATAAAGATATGCGAGTATTCGTTTCACTATGTGTGTATGTACCTATGTATGTGTGTATGTATGTGTAAATTTACATATTTATATATTGATATTGAACTCCAGTTATAAACTTTGTAAGAAGTTTCATTATGGAAATTGGAGTAGAAAAACCTATACAACCAATGTATTACCTAACGTGATTATTAAGGGAGAGAGACTCGTCTGAATAGTGGGAGTTAAAATTAGGTATTCTCAAAAAGTGAGAAACTGTGGGAGATGAAGCAACAAGTGAACATTGTTAGCCTGATATAATATTTGCCATCAGTGAACATTTGACGGGTGATAACACCGCCTGTCATTAGGAAATTAGCGGGTGACATCTACCAAAAACAGCACATTACCCGTGGGTATTTATAGATTGTTATGGCGTTTTTGCCGCTTATGTTCCGGAGGAGCTAGGAGAAATTAAGGATTTAGAAGGAGGTCAAATTAATTCAAGCTCCCTGAAAGTTATTTTTAATTTAATAACTTCACAACTGAAATTAACATTTAAAAAAATATGTGCCAATATTCACAGGTGGTTGTAGGAGTTCTCGCGAAATATTTTTAAGCTGTAATGCCGGAATAATGAATCATACGAAAAATTAACTAAAGAAAGTTTTTGTTTTGTGCTGTATGTGGGCCATAGCATCTAAATCATGCTACACACGCACGCGCGCACGCACGGTCGCTCGATCTCTCACTCACATCCACACACACACACCCACAAACACCCACCCACACACACACACCCACCCATACTCACGCTCACTCACGCTCTCACACTCACTCACACTCACTCACACTCACTCACACTCCCATTTACACTCCCACTCCCACTCCCACTCCCACTCACGCTCAAGCTCACGCTCACGCTCACGCTCCAACTCGCACACGCTCATGCTCGCACTCACACTCACACTCACACTCACACACACTCTATCTCGCTCACACACACATACAATGTACGAAAATGTGTGGTTGTTGCTCTAAAAGCAACCAGTAATGCGATATTCTAAAAATATTAACTTAATTTGGGTACTATTTTTAAAGATGGTCACTTTGGATCGTTAAGGACATTTTGTATTTTCTTCAAGGCGTCATTGAAAATGTCCCTACAAGAAATATTTTATTCTTTATTCCTACTAATTTTCTGTTTATATGGCTTGACTGACACCTCACTCATGAAACTTACCGCTAACAATATATTACACACATACCTCAATCGACACTACACATACTATACACATAACGGCGCTTATAAACACATCATAGTATTTAAAAACCAGCATAATGTCATAATTGTTGTCACACTTGCAGTAGTGTAGACAGGATTTGGTTTAAGAAGTGACCTCTTGACTGATTCGTACATATCATCACTAAATACGTTAGACACCTTATTTAATTTTATAATACTTAACCATGCATTTATATCGTGTTCATATTTTACTACATTTATATTTAAAAATGTAATCCTCGTCTCGAATATAACCAAATGCATTACAACATGTACTGCATAAAATATTTTGTAATTTAATTTCGTTACTTAATTTAAAAAATTTGAGAAATATTTTTTAATTGATTTACATGCGATGCTTAGCATGCGAGTAGTAATTTTACATAGTAAAGACGTACTTGTTAGTTCCATTGCATTGCTAAACTCACACATTGAAAAAACGTACACCGTATTCAGGTTTTTATTCGAAACAAAAATAATCGAATTCACTTAAAAAAAGGCGAAAATTTTATTACAGCTTAGCATAAGAAAAAGCCTTGTACACCGACGGAACTTTTCGTTTACGCTTTGCCATTATTTTAAATAAACTATTTTTCAGTCGAAGATCGAACCTCCTTCCTGCTATAGTACAAAGCACTGCTAACAATCAATTAATCCTGCCTTGCACATATGAGAGTCACAAACATAGTACATATATGAACATATACGTTTTATGAATTAATACTTTGTACTGAGGCAAATAAATATTCATCTGGGGGAAAATTATGTGTGCCACATCACCTTGGTATACGCTAAATGCAGTCATACTAATCTAGAGCTGGGTAAATTAAATAGTCATACAGAAATCGCAGATTATTCAAGCAGCAGTATAAGAACACTTCAGCTCTCCCCAGCATAGGTCAAACAACTGGTCGATGGTGATGAGTTCACTGCACGAGCATTATTTAACTCCCAGCACTATCAAAACACATTCTATCAAAACACATTCCTTTGGCAATAGTATTAAGCAATAGCCACAGAGTAGATAAGTACACAGAACAGAAATGTGTTTGTTCCTTTGATGTGAGTGAACCCATTTTCCGATTGGCTTTGCAAAGCTCTGTACTGATCCATGTGCGATATTAGCTACCACATGCTGCGAATGATTCCCTACTGGCTGGGCTGCTATCTGGTGAATAAGTTACCAGTTGCTGATTTGCGAACGGCGTTCTGGCATGTTACTAGTCAGTGACACCATTTCTCTAATGTGTACAGCCATAGTTTGTTGTACATGCATCATTATTGGTTTTCAGTGAGTTCTGCTTTCCATTACCTACGCATCAAATCAGAATTCATAAGAGTTTTGTGACATTATTATTACCACATATATTTAACTTGTCAAGAGACGCCTTAAATGTACACATTACAATAAATTATCAAAAATCTCCAGTTCGCATGTTTAACTGAGATAATTTTAGTTAAATAATAACTTAACGACACTTGCCATACATATTTCCCAGTTCAAACTACTGGAACTGGATTTATTTTAATATCAGTATTGTATACAACATACATACTTCTTTAAGTAATATCCTGAGGAGGTAGATAGAATTTATAGAATCCTTTAAAGTATTCCAATTCATCTTTCCTGCAGGCGAACTGAACTCTGTACACATGTGAAAAAAATAAGCAATATTTTGATTTGCATTTTGTCACCAAACTTTTGTACAACCCAGGTTTTCTATTTAGTAGAGAGCATTCGCTATATGAAACAGGTATGTTAGAACCATATCACCTTGTACAGACCAACCACTTTGTAAATTAATATTACAATCTACTATAATTTAGTTTTTGCACATTCATTTATTTTTAATTCGGGGAGTTATAAATATATAAGTATTACAGGCCGATATGCTGTTTTCTGCCAAACACATGATAATCGTAACTTTTATTTATATTTATTTCTCACTTTGCATGTATATTTATTATTCATTTTGCTGGTATATAAAAATTAATTTCGAAATCTTGGTAATTATCTCTTAAATATTTTTGTTTGCATATTAAGGGAAATTTTCTGTAATTAAAAGCAAATACTGCTAAACAGTTGTAATTTGTATTTACAACCAGACACACACACAACATACACACATTCCATATATACAGTATATTTTACATACAATATTTAATCAGTTACAGAAAATGGTCATGCATCAGAAAATGGACATGCATAGGCTGTACTAGCTGGCCATATCAGCAGATGATATCATGAGACCATTTATTATTGTGAATGTATTTTTTTTTATGGCTCTTGCTATTGGTTTTTTCTTTGTCGATTACACACAATTTTTATTTACAGCAACATGCAGAATTTTTCAATAAAAAGCNTTCGCATGTTTAACTGAGATAATTTTAGTTAAATAATAACTTAACGACACTTGCCATACATATTTCCCAGTTCAAAGTACTGGAACTGGATTTATTTTAATATCAGTATTGTATACAACATACATACTTCTGAAAGTAATATCCTTAGGAGGTAGATAGAATTTATAGAATCCTTTAAAGTATTCCAATTCATCTTTCCTGCAGGCGAACTGAACTCTGTACACATGTGAAAAAAATAAGCAATATTTTTATTTGCATTTTGTCACCAAACTTTTGTACAACCCAGGTTTTCTATTTAGTTGAGAGCATTCGCTATATGAAACAGGTATGTTAGAACCATATCACCTTGTACAGACTAACCACTTTGTAAATTAATATTACAATCTACTATAATTTATTTTTTGCACATTCATTTATTTTTAATTCGGGGAGATATAAATATATAAGTATTACAGGCCGATATGCTGTTTTCTGCCAAACACATGATAATCGTAACTTTTATTTATATTTATTTCTCACTTTGCATGTATATTTATTATTAATTTTGCTGGTATGTAAAAATTAATTTCGAAATCTTGGTAATTATCTCTTAAATATTTTTGTTTGCATATTAAGGGAAATTTTATGTAATTAAAAGCAAATACTGCTAAACAGTTGTAATTTGTATTTACACCAGACACACACACAACATACACACATTCCATATATACAGTATATTTTACATACAATATTTAATCAGTTACAGAAAATGGTCATGCATCAGAAAATGGACATGCATAGGCTGTACTAGCTGGCCATATCAGCAGATGATATCATGAGACCATTTATTATTGTGAATGTATTTTTTTTATGGCTCCTGCTATTGGTTTTTTCTTTGTCGATTACACACAATTTTTATTTACAGCAACATGCAGAATTTTTCAATAAAAAGCNTTGCTATTGGTTTTTTCTTTGTCGATTACACACAATTTTTATTTACAGCAACATGCAGAATTTTTCAATAAAAAGCATTTTATATAAACAAAATAAAGTAATAGCACACGCAGAAAACTTTTGCCTCCTTTGAAGTATTCTAATTTAACCACCCTGCAGAAAAATTTACATCTGTGTACAGATTACATTATACACATTAGTATTGTGATTCACATCTTACCACCAAACTTTTGTAAAGCCAAGGTTTCCCATTTATTGATTTTGATTTGATATTATAAGTTGTGTAGCAACACGAATTGGTAAATAGTACATAATGAACAAGAATAGTGAAAGTAACATAGAAACATGCATTCCAGCGTAAAATACGCTCAACTACAAAATTTGAAATGAGGGAAAAAACTGTTTGGAACGGAGGGAACAATTAAGGAACGGAACTGAAACAAGGGGAAACTAATTAAAACCACAAACAAGGAAATGAACAGAAAAAGGGGGGAGGGGGGTTGCAGACGGGAATTCTGCGATAGGGAAAAGCAAACGGAAATAGGTAGCCCAACCGGGGCCGAGGAATGAAGGGAAGTAACAAATAATGACGAGAGTATAAGAATAAGGTAGTGTAAAGAAAGGAATAACCGGATGTTGAGAAGAAAAAAACCCTGCGGGCATAAGGCCCCCGCACCTCCATGAATTTAGTGTGAGCCGGAAAAGGGGAGGAGCGTGTAATGTAATAGGGCGTAAAGCGTGTAATTAATTAGGGACCGGGAGGAAAAGATCTCTAATTAATCAAATATATACAGAATAGAAGCGGCACCAAAGAGAGATAGCCGGATGTTAAAGTAAAAATCACTGCGGACATTAGGCCTCCCGCACCGCCATGAATCAAAGTGCAACTTGAAGAAAAGGAATGTGGAAAGGGGAAGTGTACATAATTTGCAGGTATGAAAGGCCCCACACAACCTGTTTTGGAAAAAGGGGGAGGAAAGAAAAGTGCGCACTGGACCNATAATTTGCAGGTATGAAAGGCCCCACACAACCTGTTTTGGAAAAAGGGGGAGGAAAGAAAAGTGCGCACTGGACCGCAAAAACCATTTATTACAGAGCATTTACTATAGTAGTAACATTTTATTTTGGCATATTCTTCCTATACAGAAAATGGCCTCGCTGCCCTATTAAGAACTTGCCTGACTTGAAACACACACACTTGTTAGTGGGCACGCCCCGTTAGGTCATCGCACTTGCTNATAATTTGCAGGTATGAAAGGCCCCACACAACCTGTTTTGGAAAAAGGGGGAGGAAAGAAAAGTGCGCACTGGACCCCAAAAACCATTTATTACAGAGCATTTACTATAGTAGTAACATTTTATTTTGCCATATTCTTCCTATACAGAAAATGGCCTCGCTGTCCTATTAAGAACTTGCCTGACTTGAAACACACACACTTGTTCGTGGGCACGCCCCGTTAGGTCATCGCACTTGCTNTCCTATTAAGAACTTGCCTGACTTGAAACACACACACTTGTTCGTGGGCACGCCCCGTTAGGTCATCGCACTTGCTATTGAATTAACAAAAATCACACACATATAGAAAATATTTCATTTAATAAAGCCTCTAGCTCTGAGAGCATCAATAATCGAATTCGTCTATTCACTGACAGAAAGATATCCTATTAGGAGATTTGTAAAATATTTACTTTTCTAATAATTTCAGACTTTCACTTTACCCATGCATGAATAAAGTGATCAGGTCCATGGCAATGTTAAATTTACAAATGACGGAAAGGTACATAATGTGCATAAAAGTAGATCTTAAACAGGACATTCAAAAGTGCACAGTTAACCATGAAAAACCTATAAAGATGTTTTAGTAAAAATTCGTTTATTTTGAAAATGTAACATGATTTTTAAAGAGGTAAATTTTTTTCAAGGCAAATACACGTGTTAGTCTAAAAACCTCTTTTTATTCTGGACTTGTAATATAATCTTTGAAGACGTAATGCTGTTGAAATAATCTGTATTTACTTATAATACGATTTAAGTAGACATGGTATTTAAAAATAACTTATACTAATAACTAATTTTATTCGGAAATTGTAATGTAAAAAGTGTTGCGAATATATTGGTGAATAATGAACTATGTATTTTTTGGAAATGACTTTCGTTTTTGTATTTTGGTGTATATAGTCCCTGTATCAAAATGCAAAGTGTTGCTTGCAGCAGAATTATCGCGTTGGTCTTAAGACTAACGAGGGAACTCGCATTTCATAGGTCGTGTGATCAGGTTCGTGTACTGCTCATTATTTTTCCAGTTGAATTTTCCCGTCTGGCTCTAGGTGCGTGCTGATAAATAAAATATTTTTCAAATATATGTATGTTTGCAATAACCACATCAAAAGTTTNCTGGCTCTAGGTGCGTGCTGATAAATAAAATATTTTTCAAATATATGTATGTTTGCAATAACCACATCAAAAGTTTAAAATAAATTTGTATTGGAACATTTTTGGCAAGCATATAAGAACGCAACTAAATATACTACTTTCCTCCTAGTTANTAAAATAAATTTGTATTGGAACATTTTTGGCAAGCATATAAGAACGCAACTAAATATACTACTTTCCTCCTAGTTACAGGTGGTAGGATTGAATATGTATATACAGGCAGCTGCACGACCTCGGTAAAAGCTCAAATGTTATTCGTTCTCGGCAGGAGTCAGTTTAACAGAAGTCTATGTTGACGTGTGACGTCTTTTGGGAAGAGGAGCATCGGTGACCCACTTTGCGAGCATATCCGAGGCAGGTGGCGGGCCGCAGTACACGTGTCGCTGAGACGTAGGCCTCCCTGCCACCCCCCTTCACCACCCGAGGCCTCTAGCAGGTCCGGGAGATTTGTTGAGTGCGAAGGTTTCACTAGATATCGAAACGCAGTTCGCCTAAAGTTAGGGAAACGCACCACGAAGAAATAGCTGACGAATGGNTATCCGTGTCCCTCCTGCCAGTCCTGTGGCTGATGGACACAGTTTTTACAAAACTTTCCAGATTATGTCCGCCACAGAGGTTAGATCAGTAGACCATCGAGCAGCCAGTTGAAGAGTGCCGCGCAGAGAGAGCTCAGCCACGCCATTTTGGCCGGGGGCAAATCGGACCACTGGCCACATCAGTAGAACATCACCACAGTGAGACGGCAGCAACAGCGGGCCTTTGCCAAAGGCCGCCCATCGCCGGAGCTCACCCACCACAGCTGACATCATTCCAGCAAGAGTTAAGTATAACATCACCATCAAGAGAAGCCCCCCTCCATCACAAAGTCGTTAGCAGTTAATCCGAGTAACCAAATTATTACAGTACCACACCTCTCAAGTGTTGATGTTGTTTATTTGTNAAAATCACCGTCAAGAGAAGCCCCCCTCCATCACAAAGTCGTTAGCAGTTAATCCGAGTAACCAAATTATTACAGTACCACACCTCTCAAGTGTTGATGTTGTTCATTTGTGAATATATCCGAGACAATATATTCGTCCTTCAAATTGAAACAGCCAAAGTCTACATTATTACAAACCCCTTAACCTTCAGGCATCATATAGTCTGTGCCTGGGGGCATTAACAACGACACTATAAGCCACTCTGTCTTCCACAGTGGCGGTATAGCGTCAATGTATATGAGTTCTTATCTGCTTGAAGGTGATGCAGGTCTCTGATGGTGTAAAATCGAGCATTGAGCATGTGTCTACAGGGTGATTCTAAAATTATGGGACAAACATTGAGGGGGGTTAGAGCTCACTAAAACAAGCAATTATTGTATAGGAATATATGGGTGGAAGTGACGGGTTGAG
Organism: Clitarchus hookeri; assembly: GCA_002778355.1. NCBI lineage: Eukaryota > Metazoa > Arthropoda > Insecta > Phasmatodea > Phasmatidae > Clitarchus > Clitarchus hookeri. The sequence continues at coordinate 94,536 of NQII01006882.1, read as the reverse complement.
GTACAAACACAAAAAATAACTCAATAATGGAAACATAAAATGTTCATTAGCAGCATACGTAACGAGTGATTCCGTACAGAAAATGTTAAAACAGTTGCTAGAAATGCATCCACCAACAGTCACGCATGCTTGGCGACCTCTACATATGGCGTGATTGGCTGACAATGGTGGCGATAGTTGAGGGTAGTCAAACGGTGAGCCAGTGACCTGCTGCATCAGCGAACAAAGCATTTTCGCTTGAGAGTTCGGCCATGATGGGTGATTTTACGAATAGCGAAAAGGCAGACATGCATCTAATGTACTCCAGTTGATCCCATTGAAGACCTCGTCGCTCGACTATCCTGTGCGGCTGCACGCGTGCGTGAAATACCCGGCGTATTTGAATCTGTTCGCCTATCAACCCACCGTTGCTACCAAGCTTACATTACTGTCGGTGGTAGCAATTTTGAGCAATTATTATAAACATTGCTGTAAAAAGGCATTTNCTATCAACCCACCGACGCTACCAAGCTTACATTACTGTCGGTGGTAGCAATTTTGAGCAATTATTATAAACATTGCTGTAAAAAGGCATTTAGCGGCGACGTTGTAAATAAAGAATGTGTTGTATTTCATGTGTTATCTTTGTGTTTGTGCCTCAACGCGTCACTCCCGTCCATATATTCCTATATATTAATGGTTTGTTTTAGTGAATTCTGCCACCCCTCAATGTTTTTCCCATGATTTTAGAATCAGCCTGTATATGCATGGCATATTCGATTATCCTATTGTGTTGCGGTTGTGGCAAAACATTTTAGAGGTAACTGAATGTGTGTAAAGAGTTCACGTACGAAACGACTGCCCTCCGAGCTGCTACAATGTGATTGGTGTGGTACACTTTTTATTAGAAGCTATAATTTTTAATATGCATTACAAAATATGTAAAGGTTGTGTTATATTGTCTTGATGGTATTGTTGAAATGTTTTGGTAGGTATGGTGGGTGTTAGGTTGTTGTATTATTGGTATAAACTGTCTCATAACACGGCCGTGTCTGTTTTTTTGCATTTTTTTTCTTATATGATGATAAGGTTGACAATGATTTGGTTATAATATTTTTTTCGCAGGGATGTTTGGTTGGTTTGTTCTGATAGTATAGCCAGAGTGTATTGTCAGATTAAATTATCTGTTTGTATTGTATGTTAGTATTGTTGTTAGTCGGAATTATTGGTTGAAATATTTTGGTTTGATGGTTCATATGACTTGCTAGTATGGTTAGTTGGTTTGCTGGTATTATATGATGAACATAAGGGTTTTGCAAATGATTGGTGTAATGTGGTCGGCAAGTGTTGATGGTTAGAATGTTTTCGGCTGGAACATTTCATTTGCTGGTCTGGTGGTATGACTTTACAATATGACATTTTATAAAAACAGCACAACTTCTGTATTTTAGAAATTAATATTTATAAAAGTAGTGTAGTTAACTGACTGAAACGGCAATAGCATCGAAGGTGATACTACATGTAGTGAGAATTGAGCTAAAGGCAGATAAAACAGTGAACATTAAGCGACTGATAATCCGTACAATATAGCTAAGTAATATGGTGGCTGAATTTCGCTGATTAGTTTGTGGTTCCCAATGAATGTCAAGAATTCTACTTCCATATTCACGTGTTCTCAGTTAATTTGCTTGATTTTCCAGTTGGCAGTAACTTATCAACTAACTTTCAGTAAATGTTACTTCGCTGATTGACATTACTGGTTCGGGTTTAGTGCATACAGACTCACAAAATGCTAGAAACACAGTCGTAGTGGACTTGTACTAACAGCACTGTCGTGTTAGATACCACATCTTTAGTCCATTCCCAGCGTCTACTCATTAAGTATATTACTTATTATAAACTCTAGGGCATGCTATTTAAATGTATTTATAAATTATAGTTTTTCAAACACAATTTCAAACGCGTTTATAATCTCAGTCTATGTGCCTGGTCTATGTTACTTAACGCTAATTTAGCATTTGAGAAAATAGCTGACATTATGGTGCAAGTTTGTTATTAAACAAAATCTATATTATACATTTAGTTATGTAGGGTTTATTATACTTGACTATAACACTTAAATAACATGGTTCCAAATGAAAGTGGCAATATAATTTCTGCAATTTTATCAGGTAAGTAAGGGTTTGTAATTTTTGATAATGGTATATCATTTGATGATAATTCCCAAATAAGTTAAAACTAAAATATTTAAGTATGACTTTAAAAAAAACATGGCGATGGGAAAAAAAAATCTACACTGATATTTTCGTTTAATCGTTATTCAGTTTATTTCATGCTAATACCTTTTGACATATAACATTGAAATTTTAAACACACTTAAATTATAATCTTAAATGGGGAAAGATAGCTTAGTTAACAGTTGCACTTAAATGCACTAAATATGTACTATTTATACACTGATGTGACAAAAGTCATGGGATAGCAATGTGCAAATATACAGATGGCAGTAGTATCCCGTACAAAATGTATAAATAGGCAGTGCATTGGTTGGGCTTTCATTTGTAGTCAAGTGATTCATGTGAAAAGGTTTCTGACGTGATTATGGCCGCACGACGGGAATTAACAGACTTTGAACGCGGAATGGTAGTTGGAGCTAGACGCATGGGACATTCCATTTCGGAAATGGTTAGGGAATTCAACATTCCGAGATCCACAGTGTCAAGAGTGTGCCGAGAATACCTAAATTCAGGCATAACCTCCCACCATGGACAACGCAGTGGCCGACCGCCTGCACTTAATGACCGAGACCAACGACGTGTGCGCAGAATGGTAAGTGTTAACAGACAAGCAACACTGTGTGAAATAACCACAGGAATTAATTTGGGACGTACGACGGACGTGTCCGTTAGGACAGTGCGGCGAACTTTGGCTGTACAGGACTATGCCAGCAGAAGACCGATTCGAGTGCCTTTACTAACAGCACGACATCGCCTGCAGCGCCTCTCCTGGGCTCGTAACCATATCGGTTGGACACTAGACGACTGGAAAACCGTGGCTTGGTCAGATGAGTCCCGATTTCAGTTGGTAAGAGCTGATGGTAGGGTTCGAGCGTGGTGCAGACCCCACAAATCCATGGACCCAAGTTGTCAACAAGGAACTGTGCAAGTTGGTGGTGGCTCCATAATGGTGTGGGCTGTTTTTACATGGAATGGACTGGGTCCTCTGGTCCAACTGAACCGATCATTGACTGGAAAGGGTTATGTTCAGCTACTTGGAGACCACTTGCAGCCATTCATGGACTTCATGTACCCAAACAACGATGGGATTTTTATGGATGACAATTTGCCATGTCACCGGGGCACAACTGTTANGCTACTTGGAGACCACTTGCAGCCATTCATGGACTTCATGTACCCAAACAACGATGGGATTTTTATGGATGACAATGTGCCATGTCACCGGGGCACAACTGTTAGCGATTGTTTTGAAGAACATTCTGGACAATTCCAGCTAATGATTTGGCCACCAAGATCGCCCGACATGAATCCCATCGAACATTTATGGGACATAATAAAGAAGTCAGTTCGTGCACATACTCCTGCACCGGCAACACTTTCGCAATTATGGACATCTATAGAGGCAGCATGGCTCAATATTTCTGCCAGGGATTTCCAACGACTTGTTGAGTCCATGCCACGTCGAGTTGCTGCACTTCGCCGGGCAAAAGGATGTCCGACACGATATTTGGAGGTATCCCATGACTTTTGTCGCCTCAGTGTATGTTTCCAGTGCTTTGGTATGATTGTCAGGAAGTTCTCATGCAGTGCTTATTTGTCTTTTAAATATGTTCAAAATGTGCACAATTTTGGAGGAAAGATAATGAAATGGTTAAAATTCAATGTGAAAGTGAATTGGTCTATTCAGAGATTTGAATGTTTAAATCGATCCGACTTTCCATATGTTGGTTTCCTTACTAAATATCGACTCTCTGTACGTGGTCACAATTTTTCTAGTCAAACGGTTTATTATTATGTGGGTGAGTCTGTTAGAGTTATGACTTGTCAATGCTTCCGGGCCGTCTCCCCGTTTGAGATGTTCCTAGAAAGTTGCAGCTTCATACGTTGACAAACAACTGGGAAGTTCAAGCATCTTTCATGGACGATTTTAGTATGCTTGTCCTCATAACGGCCTTCGCAAGGAATAGGCTGTTAGCGGTAAAATGAGCACATGTTAGGGCCTAGTTTCTTTTTCCTTTCATTTTATCCTTCAACCACATTTTTGAATAAATATTGTCATGTTGGTAATGAATATACTGTGTGTTTTTTCCACCGCAATCGGATGTTAGCGTCTGCGGCTAAAATGAAATATATTTATTGACTTTTATTCCAAATGAGAGGGCTTTCAAAAAGTGCTCACTTTAANGCCTTCGCAAGGAATAGGCTGTTAGCGGTAAAATGAGCACATGTTAGGGCCTAGTTTCTTTTTCCTTTCATTTTATGCTTCAACCACATTTTTGAATAAATATTGTCATGTTGGTAATGAATATACTGTGTGTTTTTTCCACCGCAATCGGATGTTAGAGTCTGCGGCTAAAATGAAATATATTTATTGACTTTTATTCCAAATGAGAGGGCTTTCAAAAAGTGCTCACTTTAANAGTCTGCGGCTAAAATGAAATATATTTATTGACTTTTATTCCAAATGAGAGGGCTTTCAAAAAGTGCTCACTTTAACATCAATAGCCCATACCAAACAAGCTGTGTCGACTGTCCGATTCAAAATTAACTGCAGCGCTTTACCTGACTTTGCAAAGGGGGTTATAGAAAGAGGGGCCTTCAATGCTATTGTTTCAAGTCTAATTGTTTAGTATAAAGAATATATAACATTTCAGTATTATTTTTTCATCTTTATTTTTAAAGTGTTCAATATTAAATATGCCACTTGGGATTTGGAGGCAAGACAATGTATTATTTTCACCTTAGTCTCCACATGTTTCAAAGTATAATCGTATGTGAGCGAAATGGCATGATAGACGCAAACACATTATTTTTATCAACTAGTTTCAAAAGCAAAAAAGAAAGGGGCTATGCCTGCAGCTGAGTCAGTGCAGCAACGCAAACCTTAGAAAATTAAAAATTATAAACATATTTAAATTAACATAAATATGATCTGAATAAATCTACAAATACTATGTTAAAATAAATACTACTAAAATTACTGTATTTATTCTATAAAAAAAATGACGTGGCACTCTCCTTATTACAGTAAAAACTTTATATAGGCATATCACACCAAAGCTGAACAAAAATTATTTCTAAACAATCGGGTTACAGCAATAGAAAATACAATATGATTTGCCTATTCGAATTCGTTGATGGATTTAGCATGGCATAAAAAATTTTGCAACAACACTGAAATAGTATTTAGCCGGTTAAATTAAACGTAATATCACAATATTTCGTGATTTGCGGGCATAAATTTAGATGCAAATAGCAGAAAACCTACTAGAATGAACAAATCTCATTACCCTTACTTAGTCTTTATATACGTGACCATGCAATATAAAACCCACACTTTAACTTTCCGCATGATGATTAAGCTAAACGAAATTAAGATAAACTAGTGCCTAAGTTATATCTCATGCTTGCATTTCGAATACTCTATACAGGATATTCATTCTGTTAATCTATGTATTGTCTGTACCAATATTTCGCAACTTTTTATAGTAATTATATTTGTTCAGCCCATTAGTTATAATTAATTTGTAACGCATTTTGCTTAGTTTCTTGATTCGTGGTTATGCTTTTGCTCCACCAGTTNCCCATTAGTTATAATTAATTTGTAACGCATTTTGCTTAGTTTCTTGATTCGTGGTTATGCTTTTGCTCCACCAGTTTGACTTATTTGAATGATGTCTTGGTGTTCAAGTAATTAATGTATTAGAATATATGAATGTATAATGAAACTGTTATTCGTTATAACGTTAAAATTAATCATTTATTTTGTGTTTTAGAAATGGCCCTGAATGGTGGCGTCTACGCAGCGCGTTCCAGCGAGAGCTTAGCAAATTGCAGTGTGTGAGAGGTTATCTCCCTACGACAAACATCGTCATCAGCGAGTTTTTGGAGGAATTAAAACATCTTGGATTTGCAAATAAAACTACTGAGGATATTCTTCCTAAACTTTCGCGACTCTTTCTGGAATGTATGTAAACCATCACTTCTAAATACTTCTTTATAAAATTATTTATTAGCATGTGAATGGTGAAAATGTTAATCTTTATTATTACTTTATGTTTAATAAAATTTTCAATGTGTGTTAAATATTTTGCAGGAACCAAATTATACGAATAATTGTGCCTATCAGCATTTGAATATCCATAAATAATTGAAATAGGATTTGTGGATGTACAAAACCCTACACTTCCGGAGCATAATTATACATCCTCATTTTTGGTACTTACGTGACACGAGAGCAGTTGTAAGCATAATGCGGCTACCTGTGTAATATATTATAAACTAGCGAACCGGCCCGGCTTCGCCCGGGTCCAATTGAGTTTTACAGTGACACACTAATAAAAAAATTGGGAAAAGACAATTCATTTATGTGAAAACGGAATTATAAAATTATACTATGTTGGCCTAGGCTTTTAACTGATTACGGCAATCCAAAAGTAAGGAAATATTTTATCCCCGATAGCCAAGAAGGAGGGTATTGTTTTTGGAGTGTATCTGTGCAACTATCTCGTAGTTTACCGCATTTCCGCTTACCAGCGTCAATGTATGAAAATCAAAACGTGAGTTTTATCAAGTTGTAGCTTTAGAAATAAGTGTACCTAGGTACTACATTTTGCGCTTGGCTGAGGGATCTTAATCGATCACCAAAGTTAAGCAACGTTCCCAGCGGCACACATTTGGATGGGTAGCCGTTTAGTGGCATAACATCTGATCGCTTCCGTGCTTCGGAGGGCACGTTAAATATTCGGTCCCGGTTGTTATCAATTGATAGCAGCCGTTAAGCGATTTCAGAGGTCCTTGGGCTGCTTGATAAACTCTGATACCAGAGAAAAAATATATTTCGGTCAAGTTCCCAGTCGTTGCAGAATTACGTTTTGTTAATATTCCACATAACCCGTAAAATTTACCGGGATAAAAATTATCCTATGTCCTATTCCAGGACCTAAAGTACCTACAAACCAAATTTCATCAAAATCTGTTAAGCCGTTATGGAGCTGTGTGGTAACAAACATACACACACACACACAGACTTTCGCATTTATAATATTAGTAGGAATGGATCTCATGGCATAGGATTCTAGAAGCAANTACACACACACACACAGACTTTCGCATTTATAATATTAGTAGGAATGGATCTCATGGCATAGGATTCTAGAAGCAAGTTTGCAAACCGCCTAGATGTGCATCCTCAGAAATTCTGGTCTCTCTGTCTTATATATTGACAAGCAAACAGAATATATACTTTTTCTAAATTTATCATCAGTGATGACTTTAACCTGGCTCATAATTTTTAATTAAAAAATGACAACAATGGAAAATGTCAGATGACTGGCACCAATACGTCGAAAGATCACACAGTATTAAAGGTTGGCGTTGTTCGATACACGATGCAAATATATATCTGCTAAATTTGCTATTGACAAATTTGCTCAATCCTTTGTTTATAAGCTTCATACGTACTTCGGACGTCTAATATATATGCTGTTTGAAGCGGTTCACATTCTACGAGCATATATTAACTCTTTGGGACAATTTTCATTCTTCGTGGCTGATTCATAATCTTCAGGGCGATTCCAAGTCTTTGGGGCCCTCGATAGTCTTCGGTGCAGTCCAAAGTCTACAAAACAGTCCGCTGTTTAGCTTAATTTATTACGTATTACATGCATGTAGAGAGATGTTGGATATGTCAAGCTATACGTGATACAAACTAGAACATTAANAATTTATTACGTATTACATGCATGTAGAGAGATGTTGGATATGTCAAGCTATACGTGATACAAACTAGAACATTAACACATTAATTTCTTAATCATCAATTTCTTCTGCAATCGAGATGCGAGTATGCTAGTTCCGAAAACAACACAATTATTCAATAAAACTAAACTGCAAATACAAGTACATAAGTGTCTTAATCTTACTTGTGTATTTTTATACTTAGAAAACAGTAAGTTAATACTCATCAAAAATTAGTTTTGAAAATTAAAAATTATTCTTGCAGATTTTGAGGTTACTTGTTAAATATTTTGCTTGCCGAGTAAAACGGCCCTTTTAGAATAAGTTATAATTTTATATAGTCATGTCTATATGTGTTTTTCTTGTTTTATGCTTATGAAAAAAATATTTTTTTTGAAGGGAATTGTTTTTAGATATAAATATAAATTAAGTATGTATATTTATAAATATTTATTTATTCACTTCCTTGTTGTATAATTTTGGAGATTTTCGAAAGAGTTCTTCAAGAACCATATCCTTTGCCATACGCTATTATTGCAACTACTCTTTTATACATGGAACATTTTCAAAGACTGCTGTGGGCATCTAGTCCGCNCCCATTAGTTATAATTAATTTGTAACGCATTTTGCTTAGTTTCTTGATTCGTGGTTATGCTTTTGCTCCACCAGTTCGACTTATTTGAATGATGTCTTGGTGTTCAAGTAATTAATGTATTAGAATATATGAATGTATAATGAAACTGTTATTCGTTATAACGTTAAAATTAATCATTTATTTTGTGTTTTAGAAATGGCCCTGAATGGTGGCGTCTACGCAGTGCGTTCCAGCGAGAGCTTAGCAAATTGCAGTGTGTGAGAGGTTATCTCCCTACGACAAACATCGTCATCAGCGAGTTTTTGGAGGAATTAAAACATCTTGGATTTGCAAATAAAACTACTGAGGATATTCTTCCTAAACTTTCGCGACTCTTTCTGGAATGTATGTAAACCATCACTTCTAAATACTTCTTTATAAAATTATTTATTAGCATGTGAATGGTGAAAATGTTAATCTTTATTATTACTTTATGTTTAATAAAATTTTCAATGTGTGTTAAATATTTTGCAGGAACCAAATTATACGAATAATTGTGCCTATCAGCATTTGAATATCCATAAATAATTGAAATAGGATTTGTGGATGTACAAAACCCTACACTTCCGGAGCATAATTATACATCCTCATTTTTGGTACTTACGTGACACGAGAGCAGTTGTAAGCATAATGCGGCTACCTGTGTAATATATTATAAACTAGCGAACCGGCCCGGCTTCGCCCGGGTCCAATTGAGTTTTACAGTGACACACTAATAAAAAAATTGGGAAAAGACAATTCATTTATGTGAAAACGGAATTATAAAATTATACTATGTTGGCCTAGGCTTTTAACTGATTACGGCAACCCAAAAGTAAGGAAATATTTTATCCCCGATAGCCAAGAAGGAGGGTATTGTTTTTGGAGTGTATCTGTGCAACTATCTCGTAGTTTACCGCATTTCCGCTTACCAGCGTCAATGTATGAAAATCAAAACGTGAGTTTTATCAAGTTGTAGCTTTAGAAATAAGTGTACCTAGGTACTACATTTTGCGCTTGGCTGAGGGATCTTAATCGATCACCAAAGTTAAGCAACGTTCCCAGCGGCACACATTTGGATGGGTAGCCGTTTAGTGGCATAACATCTGATCGCTTCCGTGCTTCGGAGGGCACGTTAAATATTCGGTCCCGGTTGTTATCGATTGATAGCAGCCGTTAAGCGATTTCAGAGGTCCTTGGGCTGCTTGATAAACTCTGATACCAGAGAAAAAATATATTTCGGTCAAGTTCCCAGTCGTTGCAGAATTACGTTTTGTTAATATTCCACAGAACTCGTAAAATTTACCGGGATAAAAATTATCCTATGTCCTATTCCAGGACCTAAAGTACCTACAAACCAAATTTCATCAAAATCTGTTAAGCCGTTATGGAGCTGTGTGGTAACAAACATACACACACACACACACACACACACAGACTTTCGCATTTATAATATTAGTAGGAATGGATCTCATGGCATAGGATTCTAGAAGCAAGTTTGCAAACCGCCTAGATGTGCATCCTCAGAAATTCTGGTCTCTCTGTCTTATATATTGACAAGCAAACAGAATATATACTTTTTCTAAATTTATCATCAGTGATGACTTTAACCTGGCTCATAATTTTTAATTAAAAAATGACAACAATGGAAAATGTCAGATGACTGGCACCAATACGTCGAAAGATCACACAGTATTAAAGGTTGGCGTTGTTCGATACACGATGCAAATATATATCTGCTAAATTTGCTATTGACAAATTTGCTCAATCCTTAGTTTATAAGCTTCATACGTACTTCGGACGTCTAATATATATGCTGTTTGAAGCGGTTCACATTCTACGAGCATATATTAACTCTTTGGGACAATTTTCATTCTTCGTGGCTGATTCATAATCTTCAGGGCGATTCCAAGTCTTTGGGGCCCTCGATAGTCTTCGGTGCAGTCCAAAGTCTACAAAACAGTCCGCTGTTTAGCTTAATTTATTACGTATTACATGCATGTAGAGAGATGTTGGATATGTCAAGCTATACGTGATACAAACTAGAACATTAACACATTAATTTCTTAATCATCAATTTCTTCTGCAATCGAGATGCGAGTATGCTAGTTCCGAAAACAACACAATTATTCAGTAAAACTAAACTGCAAATACAAGTACATAAGTGTCTTAATCTTACTTGTGTATTTTTATACTTAGAAAACAGTTAGTTAATACTCATCAAAAATTAGTTTTGAAAATTAAAAATTATTCTTGCAGATTTTGAGGTTACTTGTTAAATATTTTGCTTGCCGAGTAAAACGGCCCTTTTAGAATAAGTTATAATTTTATATAGTCATGTCTATATGTGTTTTTCTTGTTTTATACTTATGAAAAAAATATTTTTTTTGAAGGGAATTGTTTTTACATATAAATATAAATTAAGTATGTATATTTATAAATATTTATTTATTCACTTCCTTGTGGTATAATTTTGGAGATTTTCGAAAGAGTTCTTCAAGAATCATATCCTCTGCCATACGCTATTATTGCAACTACTCTTTTATACATGGAACATTTTCAAAGACTGCTGTGGGCATCTAGTCCGCCCAATATGAACCCCATCAATCATTTATGGGAAGTGATTGAACTGTTCGTTCAAAATTTACGTATTTTTACGGAAATGTACAGTAAATATGCGGGAACGCAATACGTACATACGAGAAACGGAGCTGACTCCGTATATGCAAAATATGGAAAATCTCCGTAATTCCCATAGTTTCGGGTTTCGGGAAAGAACACGAAGATTTCTTCACCACACTATCCAGAAAATTATCGTTTCTGCGGCAGATAGGTTATTGATGCTACTAATACCTATTCTTCCAAACATCAAAAAGTAGCATCAGGCATTTGTAATCCTTTAGCAATACCTTAAAAAAACACTAACTCTAATAGAAACCGAAAAAGTTGGTTATGTAACTATTGTAGACATTACCAAATTATACCTTAAAACTACTTGAGAAATTGTTGGTAAGTGGTTAGAGTTGTGGACTTCAAAGTTTTGAGGTTCATATGTTATTCACTTAATAAATATTTTAACTTTTTAAATTATCTTTTAATACACAGCAGAACCAAAATTGAAGATTTTATCCCTCTCTTTTTTTTAAAACTGGAAGTATGAAAAACCTAACAAGGAAATTAACGCAGAGGTTCTGTGACAACAAAAAGTTCTGTACAATTTACAGAAAGTCCGTTTTCGAAAATCGATGTGTTCTTAATTTTACAGAGAGTTTATGGACACTTCTGGATAAATTTTTACCAGCCCTTTCCCGCAAAATGAATGAAATTTTTGTAGCAGTGTGGGAAGTTGATTCGCACCCAAGATGTTGCATCTACAAATAGCACAAGCTGTGTGTAAATATTCATATGGCATAGGTAAACTTCTCTCTACAGGTGTTTTGTCCATTTGTGGAATCGATGGCACGAGTCGCTGTACTATGCTGGGTTAGAGAAGGACCTGCACTTCACTGGTGGAAAATGGAAAATGGAAAATGAACACCTGTATGTAATTGTTCCACATAAATGGAGGTTTTATTGAACATTTATACAAATTTGTAGTTGTTGTCATTTCTCTATTTTTAAATCGTGATATTCATGGCATGGTGGTCCCTCTCGTCATCACACGGCTCCAGTTTTCCATATGGACACTCGAGAAAAATATTTAATTTAACCACCCCCTGGTCCTCGATCTCCTGCTCCAGCTGGCCTACGATATTTTCCTTCATTCGTTCGATGTAGTCGCAAATTTCGCAGCCTGATTGAAGGTTTTTTTGGCGACATATGTCTTCCTAACTCCCCGAAACACACTCTCCAACTCAACAAACCAATCGTCGTTACACTCGCCAGCACCGCTGACGACGACGGTCCTACGGCGAGAGCGGCCCTCGGCGGTAATAATGCAGACTGGCATGAGACGTAAAGGTCCTGGCTGGAGGGTAGCCATGCGAGCCCTTTTCGCCGGTGGTGGAGCGGTGGTAGTTTCATTATATTTAGCGCATTGTGCACGCAGATTGAAAGCTCGGGTAAACTGCCTGCCGCAGTTCCAACATGCCAATGTCTCGGCATCAGGATTCGCCCAACAACTATGTTCATGACGATGAGCATATCAAGAATGGTTGAAGTCATCATTGTAGAACGCACAGTGGGTCGATGCGGTCTGCATGATTAGTCCAGTGCATGCTAGTCGATGGTCGGCAAGTTTGTTGGTGCTGGCAAATAAATGTCTTCCCACACCTATGACATATGTGTTGAGGCACCTCCCTGAATGGGTTGAGGGAGCAGGTGCGTTCATGGCGCAAGCCATTCNACACCTATGACATATGTGTTGAGGCACCTCCCTGAATGGGTTGAGGGAGCAGGTGCGTTCATGGCGCAAGCCATTCTTTCAATCAGCAAACAGCCGATCTCAGAAACTGCACTGTAGTGCAAGTGGTCGCATTGTAGGTGTGATCGTTAATGGTGGTGTGGAAGAAACTGTTGATTGAGATGATGATAATGCGAAAGAATGGGGGAAAGCCGGAAAGGAAGAAGAACTTTCAGAATCCATCTTACTCGTGTGGAAGAGGCAGACAAAACTCAACTGGCTGGTCTGGCGGAACGCGTGAAGGACTGCTCGACACTGGACAGCCAGGAGGAAACCTATGGGAAACATGTATAATCCGAAGCTAGTCTGGGAAAAATACAGGTCTTACAAATNTGGACAGCCAGGAGGAAACCTATGGGAAACATGTATAATCCGAAGCTAGTCTGGGAAAAATACAGGTCTTACAAATATCCTAAACTTTGCGATACGGACTGTATCGATTGAGTACCCACACACAGTATGGCAAAACGTAAAAATAATAATAAAGAAAGGGGTTCCCTCGTTATGTTCCCAGACACTATCCCTGAACGCGTCATCACAACGCTATCCCTACCTCGTACCGTCAGCCACCCATGCATGGTCAGTTCCAGCTGAAAACGGAGTGTGCGCCGCATCGATCAAGACTGACGACGAAAACATGCAGGAAAGTCAGCTCTATTCCTACTTCGAAGTCTCGGAACATAGCAACAGGCAGGCTGAGAGTGCATAATTGTTTTTTATTTGTCTCTCAGTATATAACGAGCGACACTCGTGCATGGCATGAATAATAATGAGAGTGAGATCATATGTCACCCTAACAACAATATATATTAAATGAACGAGAGAGAATCTACAGACTTCTCGCGATCATAAAGTTATGTAGGAAGGTGTATATTTTTTGTAACCTCACAGCTCCACCCTGCGAATGACCATTCCCCACCGCAAGAACGAGCCACCCTGTAATCACATTACAACTCGCCTCGAAGGGTCAGCCTTAAGGACCTCGGTGGGAAGGGAACCTGCCATTTACAATGCAGTTGTGGAGCTCACACCCCCATCCCCCAACTCAGGAACGAGCCATCCTGTAATCACACAGCTCACCTCGAAGGGGTCTCTGGATGGGTGGGAAGGAACCTGCCATTCACAAAGCAGTTTCGAGCTCACCCTCCCCAGCAGGGCGGATGCTACGCTAGGGCCTCGGGGGATGGAAACCTACCATTCATAAAGCAGTTGCGAGCTCACCTTACCCAGTGGGGAGGGTGGTCTCGTAGTATGTAACAAGAGTCGTACATATGCGAGTCACCAAGTACACTGGCCAACTAGCACCGAGTTTGCAATTGATGATGAAAAATATATACCACAGGCGTTTAACATGAAGTATGGCTAACATTGAAGTGGGTCCGTGAAGACAGTGTGTCTGGCAGCAAACGAATGGGGTACACTCGAATGAGCTGACAGATCACAAGTAACTAGCTACAGGTCAACAGGGGTTTATGTATTGTACGTTCGTCCGGAATGGAGGAAGGGGCCACACTCATCCCCTNAACTAGCTACAGGTCAACAGGGGTTTATGTATTGTACGTTCGTCCGGAATGGAGGAAGGGGCCACACTCATCCCCTCTACACACAGCGCTCGCGCAAGCCTGAATAATAAAGTTTAATGACCCTCCCTTCTTTCTCAACCTACATACCCAGCNCTACACACAGCGCTCGCGCAAGCCTGAATAATAAAGTTTAATGACCCTCCCTTCTTTCTCAACCTACATACCCAGCAGCTGTGACCTCCAGTGTACATGGTACTTGTAGTTTGCGGACATGGCACTTGTGAAAATTCTATTTACTTGTGCTTCTCTCTCCCTACATATCCAGTGGTTGCATTTCAGAGAGTGATGTAACTATACTATCGCTAAAGTTCATTTTGTTACNCTCTCTCCCTACATATCCAGTGGTTGCATTTCAGAGAGTGATGTAACTATACTATCGCTAAAGTTCATTTTGTTACCTGTAATAAAGTGAATACAATGAATAAAAGTACATGTGTTTTTTTTTGGTACCTTCACTATACAGGTACTTAAGCNTCTCTCTCCCTACATATCCAGTGGTTGCATTTCAGAGAGTGATGTAACTATACTATCGCTAAAGTTCATTTTGTTACATGTAATAAAGTGAATACAATGAATAAAAGTACATGTGTTTTTTTTGGTACCTTCACTATACAGGTACTTAAGTTTCAGGTAGGTTTTTTGACACCTCACCTCCTCCTCCATACATTTCGTGTATACAGAGAATAATGTTACCTTTCTACTATACTAATGCTACAGTTCATTTTGTTACCTTTAATAATATGGTAATGATGAATAAAAGCACATCCTTGTTGTATGTTTGTGGTACCTTCACTATACTGGTACTTGAGTTTCTGGTTTGTTTTTTGACACCTTACCCCACCCAAACGTATAGTTGAGGAACATATGTTTATTAATATTTGTATACAATTGGTTTTTTTTCTAGATCGAGTCTAGAAGGATCGTGAATTGTTGGCATAGTACCTCCTTCCTCTCCGACAGATAACTTGGTAATAATGGGCTGGTTGGATGCTCCTCCCAGCATTGCTGGTGAGGACAGACTGCAGTGTTGACAGGCCGAGGCTGCAGGTTGGTTCTGACGTCTGCGAGTGGTGCTATGTGCTCGGTGCTGTGATACCTCCTACTTGATGGCTGTAGGTACCGACGCCCTCGCGGCTCGCTTGCGTCTTGGGATGGAGGTGACAGCCGGGAGCTGGATGTCGTCGTCGTCGGTGATGTCGATGGTGGTGGTAACTAGAGGTTTTGCAGGCCTGGGGAGGTGCATTTGAATAGCATCATCTAGCATAGCATGTGTTGCCACCTCGTCCTCACCACATGCCAGAGGGGTGTTTGAACGCATGTAATGAACGACGCACCTTCCCAGCATCGTACCAGTACACATCTGCTGNCGAGTCTAGAAGGATCGTGAATTGTTGGCATAGTACCTCCTTCCTCTCCGACAGATAACTTGGTAATGATGGGCTGGTTGGATGCTCCTCCCAGCATTGCTGGTGAGGACAGACTGCAGTGTTGACAGGCCGAGGCTGCAGGTTGGTTCTGACGTCTGCGAGTGGTGCTATGTGCTCGGTGCTGTGATACCTCCTACTTGATGGCTGTAGGTACCGACGCCCTCGCGGCTCGCTTGCGTCTTGGGATGGAGGTGACAGCCGGGAGCTGGATGTCGTCGTCGTCGGTGATGTCGATGGTGGTGGTAACTAGAGGTTCTGCAGGCCTGGGGAGGTGCATTTGAATAGCATCATCTAGCATAGCATGTGTTGCCACCTCGTCCTCACCACATGCCAGAGGGGTGTTTGAACGCATGTAATGAACGACGCACCTTCCCAGCATCGTACCAGTACACATCTGCTAGCTGTGTTCGTATGCGGCCGGATTGTGTGCCAGCACCCAATGAGCAATACCGTCTCAATCTTCACTGTACGACCATTGCTCTGCCTCATCTCCAATGTCGTACATGATGGTGCTGTGACCTGGCATCACATTGATGTAGGCAGACCCTGGATGGAATGGCACGCTCATCATTGCTAGATCACTGATGTCAACTGGCTGGATACATATGTCTTATATTGCTCTCTCCCACATATGTGATGTAACAACCACCACCACTACTTCAGATCTTCAGCCAATAGCAACAGAATATGAGCAACAAGGTCACAAATAGCTTCCCAAAATTTACACTTGCTGTGACATGTCAGTTCTCCCTGGATCGTCGAGCTGTCCATGGCTTCAACATCCATGTCATCATACATGTAAGTTAATTAATCTCTTTACTTATTTACACAGCAGAATTTGGTTGAGCAGGGTAGGATCCATTTGCTTCTGCAGTCTTCCAGTGTAGAGGTATGTATGTGACCTGTACACACTAGAGTCCATCGACAGGTTGTACCAGTGTCTCATCACGTAGCGTAAAGTCAACTTTCCTGTTCTCGTGATGCAGTTCGGCAATATCTTCGAATTCAGTACGTATTGTGAGAATGTTACCATTTGCATGTAGCTGGCTGTTTGGTCGGAGATTAACGATGGCACATCGCTCGTTATTGTAGCAGGGTAGAATTTCGCTGTGGAAATTATCTCACAAGTCATGATATCCCCACATATGATTTTCACTACCACATACCTGCACTTGCTCGTGTCCAAGATCTGGTTTAAACACCACCCGCCTATACTCGATAAAGTACCTCTGGTGCAAGTTTACATTTTCTGGCAGAGACAGTACGCAGTCACGTATGTCAAACGTATTGCACATGCTGACTGTCTACTGAATGCTGCATGTTGATGACTTCAGGCCGGATGTAACACTCACCTCTTATATTGTCGCCAAGTAAACTTCCCATGTTAGGGGTGAACACATTGTCTTCCATATAACTGTTCCACACTTCATGCAGGTCGTGTGCTGATCGCCCATAAAGAATTCGGTCCAATTGTTAGTTACATAACTGCTGTTGGATCGACACTGTTCATAGGCAGTTGTCCCTGCAAACCATACCTGATGCATGTTCTCTGCGCTTGCACGAGTTATCATAGCGGTGTTGGTACAATGCCGATTCATGTTCGGGTGCAGGTAATACACGNGTTCTCTGCGCTTGCACGAGTTATCATAGCGGTGTTGGTACAATGCCGATTCATGTTCGGGTGCAGGTAATACACGGGGGACAAAACAACACTGCATGGTATCGGGTATAGGATAAGATATTCCTCTTCGCATTGACTTACCCACTTTTCAAGTCCGTTGCAGCTTTCCACTTATGCAGGCCGTCCGGGGAGTTTGAAGTGAACACATTGGTAGCCGGTCGTAACATCACCATCGTACTTGACCACGTCCAGCTGGTTGAATTAGGTGTTCATGTTTGAAGTGCTATTGTGGTAAGAGAGAGAGAGTCAGTCTTCAACACTATGAAAACTCGAGAACAAGCATCGTCTTGCCGTACCCGAAACTCAGTATTCAGCAGGCACACGCTAAGTTCTTGCCATAAGTTGTCTCCACCTTCCGGAAATCCGATGCCATGTACCTCTTCCAGATCACTAAGTGTGCCAGTGCACTATACTGAGCGTAACTGTTCATCTTCCTTGTAAGCTCGTCCATGATGGTATCGAGTAGTTAAGTGATTTCCCCTCCTCGCAGGTTCTCTGTTTATATTTTCTGCTGTTTAGAAAAATGCATTTCACCCCACCATGATATGCCATAGCCCATGTCCTTAGCAGCATTGCATTCAAGCATGGACATGACTGGCCTAGTCTGCATGCTTTACTCTCATGTTCGATGTTTTTCACGTAGCACACCTTTAATTTTCTTAACAAAGGACAGTTATACTCTGTCTGCAGATCGCACAGTTTTACATTGTGGCCGCAATATACACTTAACGACCTTTTCTGCTCTGGGCCGACTACGAAGACTACATCAACTACACTCAACATCGAGGTAATACATGACGTACTGTATCGTATTCTACATCGCCATCGTTCCAATTGAGACAGTGCCAGTATTTTTCCAGCCATATATTCATCAGCTTACTTTTCCTATCGAGCACCATCCATGGAAACGGGGAGAGAAATGTACTTGTCACTCTTCTGCTGTCTACAAATGCTATGCAGATACGTTTAATAATGAAACCATGCTGTGACTCGCATCCCTGAATGTTCGCGAACATTGTGACAGTTGGATGATGAATGAACTATAGGTACGAATTATGCTAGTATTTTAACTACTCTGGTGCGCACATTGTACGTGACCAGTCTTTCGTGAATTATTAAAGTGTAGGCCTGAGTGAAGGCTGGGAAATTCTCCGAGGCGTTCATTTCAATCGTACAGTCGACTACGCTCGATTTTATTCTATCGTTTTCTTTACTAACGTCAAACACAAGTAGGGGCATGAGCAGTGCTCATGAACTTGTTCGGTTCCAGAATAGGTGACTTGTGTTTGTCCATAGTAGGATCTCTGAAAGTCGGCGTACATTTTATACGGTACCATATACATACAGTTTGCAAAATCTATGTTTAAATATGCATATTGATAGCATTGAGAGTTTAGGGAAATTTTAATGTTCTTAATGTTTACACAATCAAATTTCGAACAGTCGGTATTGGCAACATTCTGTTTACCTGTCTGAAACGCAACTATTTTATAGCATGTTTTCTCGCTCGTGAAACTAGTTTGAACATTCAAATTCACGCTCACAGAGTGTGGTACACTCGGGTATGTCCNCATGTTTTCTCGCTCGTGAAACTAGTTTGAACATTCAAATTCACGCTCACAGAGTGTGGTACACTCGGGTATGTCCATAAACTCTATGTATGAAACGCAATATCGATGTTCCTTCCTTTCTCCGCATATTTTAAAAATTTCACATGCTCTGACATTTTTACCTGCATGTGGGGAAGCAGCCACGCGATAGATCGTATCTCCAGCACTATGGGTTCCAGCACACCGGCAGTATCCAGGAGCGCATTCGCTTGCGTGTTGGCCATGAGAATAACTAACTCCTGCTNCATGTTTTCTCGCTCGTGAAACTAGTTTGAACATTCAAATTCACGCTCACAGAGTGTGGTACACTCGGGTATGTCCGTAAACTCTATGTATGAAACGCAATATCGATGTTCCTTCCTTTCTCCGCATATTTTAAAAATTTCACATGCTCTGACATTTTTACCTGCATGTGGGGAAGCAGCCACTCGATAGATCGTATCTCCAGCACTGTGGGTTCCAGCACACCGGCAGTATCCAGGAGCGCATTCGCTTGCGTGTTGGCCATGAGAATAACTAACTCCTGCTNATGGGTTCCAGCACACCGGCAGTATCCAGGAGCGCATTCGCTTGCGTGTTGGCCATGAGAATAACTAACTCCTGCTTAGTATTAATAATTATACGCTTGTAGTCTTCAGCGAAACCTAACAGCATGGCTAGCGGAATACATACTACGAATTTGCCATTGACATAGACGGAGACCGTAACATCCTCTTTGAACACACAGTCTGCCATTTTAGGTGCTGGCAGTTGGTTATGTGCCAATGAGAGATAGTTATTTATGATGGTCGTGATTCCAACATATCTCGTGGCATTACTTCACATTCATTCAGTTTGTACGCGATTCTACATCATGTGTAGTATGCTGTTTCTAATGATTGTTGTCACGGGTAGGGCGATTTTCGCATTCCTTGGAACCTCAAAAATGAATTACACAGGATGTTGTATATATCTAGNGTTGTCACGGGTAGGGCGATTTTCGCATTCCTTGGAACCTCAAAAATGAATTACACAGGATGTTGTATATATCTAGTTTTTATTCCGGGATCCGAACCTCGGAGGATGGTATATACGGACCTGGCAAATAGGGGGGTGATATATGATGTGATTGTGTGATTTGTGATATAATATTCGAACTGCACTGCACCGGCTCGTCCATGTTTAGTATTTTCATGTCCATACTTACTGTTATTCGACAGAATAATCTTTCTAGGAAACTAACATTTTCAGATGTTAACACTCTGCGTGCTCGCCTCGTACTGACTTCCGGTTTTGGTATGGTAAGCTGCTTTTATTACCTTTGTACACGTTTGCTTAAATTTCAGACCCATATTTCCTTAAATGTAAGTGCACCGTTATTTCCTCGCCTCAAAAATTAATTAAACGACTGCCTTGGTCTACTATAGAGAAATCAACTTCCTGTACATTTTTCGTCGTACCCAGAATGTAAATGGGCATCTTCGGTACATCCACNGTTTTGGTATGGTAAGCTGCTTTTATTACCTTTGTACACGTTTGCTTAAATTTCAGACCCATATTTCCTTAAATGTCAGTGCACCGTTATTTCCTCGCCTCAAAAATTAATTAAACGACTGCCTTGGTATACTATAGAGAAATCAACTTCCTGTACATTTTTCGTCGTACCCAGAATGTAAATGGGCATCTTCGGTACATCCACNATACTATAGAGAAATCAACTTCCTGTACATTTTTCGTCGTACCCAGAATGTAAATGGGCATCTTCGGTACATCCACCAGCTTAAAGCCTGGTGGGACCATCTTCGAAAATCCGTGTAGTGTTTGGATTGGCTTACCATTGAGGTACGATCCGGTAACTAAATTACAGTTTATTCGTACACTGAAGAGCCACAAAAACTGGTACAACTGCCTAATATCGTATAGGGCTCCCGCGAGCATGCAGAAGTGCCGCAAGACGAAATGGCATGGACTCGACTAATATCATAAGGTATGCAGGAGGCTATTCACACCATTAAACCTGCAGGGCAGTCCAAAAATCCATAGGAGTGNGACTAATATCATAAGGTATGCAGGAGGCTATTCACACCATTAAACCTGCAGGGCAGTCCAAAAATCCATAGGAGTGTGAGGCGGTGGAGATCTCTTCTGAACAGCACGTTCCAAGGCATCCCAGATATGCTCAATANGACTAATATCATAAGGTATGCAGGAGGCTATTCACACCATTAAACCTGCAGGGCAGTCCAAAAATCCATAGGAGTGCGAGGCGGTGGAGATCTCTTCTGAACAGCATCAAGGTTCCGTAGGGTCTATACGAGTTATATGTTCATGTCTGGTTGGTGACTTAGGTGGCCAATGGAAGTGTGTAAAGTCAGAAGAGTGTTCCTGGAGCCACTCTGTAGCAACCCTCGACGTGTGGGGTGTCGCATTGCCCTGCTGGAATAGTCCACGTCCGACGGAATGCACAATTGACATGCATGGGTGCAGGTAATCGGACAGGATGCTTACGAATGTCACCTGTCAGATTTCGTATCTAGATGTATCAGGGGTCCCATTTCACGCCAACAGCACATGCACCATACCATGACAGAGCCTCCACCAACTTGAACAGTCCCCTTTGACATGTAGGGTGCATGGAATCATGAGGATGTTGTCATACCCCTACACATTCATCCGCCCGATACAATTGGAAACGAGACTCGTCAGACCAGGCAACATGTTTCCAGTCATCAACAGTCCAATGGTNATACAATTGGAAACGAGACTCGTCAGACCAGGCAACATGTTTCCAGTCATCAACAGTCCAATGGTGGTGTTGGTGGCCCCAGGCGAGGCGTAAAGCTTGTGTCGTGCAGTCAACAACGGTACACGAGTGGGTCTGAGGCTTTGAAATGGTCCGTTGAATAGTTCGAGTGCTGGCCCTTGTTGATGCCCAGCATTGAAATCTGCGCCAATTTGAGAGAGGGTTGCACATCTGTCACATTTAATAATTTTCGTCAGTCGTCGTNCAAGGCGTAAAGCTTGTGTCGTGCAGTCAACAACGGTACACGAGTGGGTCTGAGGCTTTGAAAGCCCATTTAAATTATGGTCCGTTGAATAGTTCGAGTGCTGGCCCTTGTTGATGCCCCAGCATTGAAATCTGCGCCAATTTGAGAGAGGGTTGCACATCTGTCACATTTAATAATTTTCGTCAGTCGTCGTTTGTCCCGTTCGTTCACGACGTTTTTCTGGCTGCAGCTATGTCGAAGATTTGATGTTTTATAAATTCCCGACATTCACGGTACACTCGTGAAATGTCGTACGCGAAGATCCAAATTGTATCGCTACCTCGGAGATGCTATATCCCATCTCTCGTGCGCCGACTATAACACCATGTTAAAACTCACTTAAATTTTGATAAACTGACATTGTAGCAGCAGTATCCGATCTAGCAACTTTGCCACACGCTTGTTGTCTTATATAGGTATTGCCGACCGCGTCGCGTTACTCTGATTGGTACCATACCTCTGTTATTTGCATAGGCACGCCTATACCAGTTTTTTTGGCTCTCCAGTGTATAATGCTAACGGGGAATGTGTTTACCAGCAGTGTTGATTCATGTGTTTTATTCGCTTCGTACTTTATTTTCTCAATACCCAGAATGGCACCAAGTGTATAGCTGTGTGTGAAGTTTCTCTGTGCAGTAAAATACTTTTTTGCTGTGTAAAATATTTGCATTACCTCGCAGCACTAACTTCACATCCGGCTCCAGCGCACACTTAAGGTACTACGTATGTCTTCAATCTCATACGAACCTGTGGTATACGTACCTCTCCTNACGTATGTCTTCAATCTCATACGAACCTGTGGTATACGTACCTCTCCTCTCTTACCATTCTTGACATAACAAAACATGCAAGTACATTCATCTATGTTCGGTATGGAGAAGAAAGATTGATAATCTATCACCGCAACGGACCACGCATTGTTTATGTTGAGCAGGGGTAAGTGCACAGAACGCAATGCCGAGCTATTGCCCGACACGATCAGGGTTAAATTAATGACGGATGTTTACATGTAGTGTATCGTCGTAAATTATATCTACCTCGAAAGGTAATGTAGACATATGTGTCCNTTTTTCTGTGTAAAATATTTGCATTACCTCGCAGCACTAACTTCACATCCGGCTCCAGCGCACACTTAAGGTACTATGTATGTCTTCAATCTCATACGAACCTGTGGTATACGTACCTCTCCTCTCTTACCATTCTTGACATAACAAAACATGCAAGTACATTCATCTATGTTCGGTATGGACAAGAAAGATTGATAATCTATCACCGCAACGGACCACGCATTGTTTATGTTGAGCAGGGGTAAGTGCACAGAACGCAATGCCGAGCTATTGCCCGACACGATCAGGGTTAAAGAAATGACGGATGTTTACATGTAGTGTATCGTCGTAAATTATATCTACCTCGAAAGGTAATGTAGACATATGTGTCCACAGTTCCATTCTCGAGGCAGTTGCTTTACCTTGTAGTTCTAGTGTAATCTCGCCTCTCAAATACGTTTTCAGTTCGAGGTTGGGCCCTTAAGTTGCCATAGCTGTCAAAGGATTCTACTCTATTGCTGAACTTTTTATATGTAGGCCAATGTATTCCCGATCCGTGACAGGTATAAATACGTTAACTATACCACACTCGACCCGTTTCGCGTTGTGCGGTAGGCGTTCTCGCATGAACACACCTCGGAAATTACCTATTTTTATTTTATGAGCCAACTTTCGTATATCAATGTGTAGCAAGCACTTCTATATTCATATTGTCTCATCGCCTCCGACAATTGTTTGTTTTTCTCTTTCGCTGTGATCACTGCTATTGCAATACCACTTCCACCATCCGATAAGACAACCGAGAATGCCTAACACTGGCAAGATGAAGGGTAAGATACCTTTTCACTTCCCCACTGCTAATTTGCATGGTTTCCCACTCCCGATATTTTTCTTCTTCCTTCCAAACCTCAAACCCATTCCTCTCTTGACTTTAGTTTTCATAATCTTAAACATGCCCCAAGCAGATAAATGTTCGCCAATGTTGGACATGGGCGATATAACCATCATCTTGGTTTTATCCGCAAGAACAGTGTCAGCCACGGGCCTATCTTCGAACTTGCTACTGGTCGCGTAGGCAATATAGTGTTCCTTCCATGCTTCGTCCAACGAATTGACAGGGACATCGCCTCGCTTCAATCTTCATGCTAGTGGTGTACTGGGACCACAATATTTATAGCCAGGAATGTGGGCTTCGAAAGGGAGGTTATTGATCAACATATTCACCAGTCTATACCTGTTCTTGATCTTACTCTCACTGCATATTACAGCATACTAACACACATCTTTATAGCTGTGTCTATTGTTTACTTTTAAGCCGACCACATCACCCGACCTCGAACTTGACTGTTCATGTCTGTTGACTGACATAAGTATCGTGATTTAACCATTTATGTATAAGTTCAATGGAGATTGTGCCACAAACCACCATCCTTCCCGTTCGCATCACCATCGCCGAAGATGAAGCTAATGGTTGTGGATCATGTCATGGGAAGTTACTACCTATTACCATGTGGTGTATCAGAGCAGGACAGAGCAACTGTGGTAAGACATCTGTGCTTATCAGTCTTTTGGAGTATCCCAATGGTGTTCGGTTCGAGAATGTTTAGCTATACTCAAAATATTTACAACATTCAAAGTACTTACGTCTAGCACAAATACTAGAGGTGGTATATGGTCTTCAATATTTTCCATTTAGCGACAATGAAAAAGTCGTGCTGCCAAGTGATCCTTTACCAAACTCTGTGTTTGTTTTCGACGATGTGGCATGTGAGAAACAGTCGACCATGCAGCAGTATTTCAGCATGCGACGAGATGTGGTGGTGGATTCGATTTACGTATGTAAATCCTATTCATGTATGCCTAAGCAGCTTGTAAGCGACCATGCTAATATCCTCGTTCTCTTTTGCGTGGATCTGAATTTGCACAATGTCTACTCCGATCATGTTAATACCTATATGATGTTCGACAGATTTAAAGACATGTACTCGTATTGCTGGCGCGAACCTCACGGTTTCCTTGTGAGAGCAAAGGATTTCCCTTCTTATAAGGGAAGATGCCGAAGGGTATTCGATGAGTTCATTATCTACCATCAGTGAACGATGAGCCACACCATATCCAAGCTCGGCCATAGTGTATGAAGCATGCGATGGACATCTGTATTACATATACTAGCGATGGAAACTGCAGATTCGGAGGGAAACGAGTCAAGAATCTCGGAGGGCCGAAATTTGACAGCAATGCGACCAATGTATTCTTTGTCTGCAGCATCACTTCGGAGGCGTTGCAATCGATGGTGATAATGCATCCTGACATAGAGTCATATATTCGCACACTGACTGCTGGTATGACTCGAATCGCTGCTTTAGAAGCGAAACTCAACAGAGTGAGTAAGCGAATAGCCAGCAGTGTTCATATAGCCGAGACGAGCAAATAATGTCCATTGACTGAATATGTTCGCAAACTGACTGCTTTAGGCAGGAAGCTCGCCACCTTGGAAGGTCGTCTCTTCGATACGAATATACTGACTACTAACATGGATTTGCAGCTTGGTACATTGATCGAGAGTGTGTCCCAACTAACAGATTTTGCTTCTGGCGTTGCACTCGAGACTGTAGAGGGATGGCTTTTCGGCAACATGTCTGCCAAGATGGAAGCTCAGATTGGCAAATTAACTGAAGATGTGCTCAACTAAGCGCTTTAGGAGGCAAGCCTACAGTCCTGGAGAAGAAAATTGATAATGTGGGAGAGCAAGTTACTGCCAGAGTTCTGGTCGCTCTAGCTACAAAAATAGATGTACACCTATATCACAATACTGAGAGTAACATCATGCTAGGCACTTTAATGAAGAAGCTGGAATCGAAACTCGATTCTGTTGGAACAATGTCCGCTACGATGGATACTCAAATTCACACATTGACTGACGATGTTAGGAGCATGCTGGGAAGCAAGCTCACGAGCATGGTGACAAAGCTCGATAACTTGAGAGAGCGAGTTGACAATAGAGTTTCTACTGCCCTGGCAGCTACGCTGAANCCATGGTGACAAAGCTCGATAACTTGAGAGAGCGAGTTGACAATAGAGTTTCTACTGCCCTGGCAGCTACGCTGAAGGATCACATTGTTTCAAACAAGGGTGCCGGCAAGCTGACTGCTTTGGGAGACAAGCTCTTGAGTGTGGACACTAAGCTCGGACAGGTGGACGTTAAGGTTATTATCGACCTTTCTGTTAACCTAGTCAAACACCTTAATGTATGGAGCAAGTGTTCGAGCAATTTGAATGCTTTAAGTACTCTGCTAGGAAGTGTGTCCAACTTGGAATCGAAACTCGGGTCTGTCTTCTAAGGAATAACTAATAGAGTTCTTACTCACATGGTCGAGGAGCTAGAAACACATAACCACACTTTGAGTACAGGACTCGAGTGTATTGAAGAGCTTATACGACACAGGACTGTGCGGAACCTAAATGACTTGCATACAGACGATGAAAAATGGATACAATGCCAGCATGTGCGAGATGCGGTCATCCGGCGAATCACTATGTTTGAAAATAAAATTCTCAAGCTGTTCAAGCCGAAGAGACAACACCTAAAATATATATATANCGGCGAATCACTATGTTTGAAAATAAAATTCTCAAGCTGTTCAAGCCGAAGAGACAACACCTAAAATATATATATAGTATGATAATTCTGCTTTTACTGATAGTACAATGGATGCTACCATCGAGGATTTACACTGTGTAATTGCAAGTGTGCGCACTAATTATCTAATAGCCAAGTATGTGAGTATGGCATTTGATGCTTTATTAGAAGAGGCCTTCCGACCGCTCACATCTCGACTGGATAATTTACAGAGACAAACTGTTCCCCTGCCAACATGAAGACTGAACCGGACGTCAAACGCAAGATACTCCCGGAGAAGGATACAGCAACTGTTGAAGATGATGATAATTTGTCTTTATCCGCATTGAAACGTAAAAAGGACAGATCTCACTTGTGCACGACCGCCGTTCACAATTATCTATATTCGTACACAACGAGGTTTAATGATGGAACATATAGTGTTTATAGACGTAATAAGAAATGGTTTTTGGGGAAGAAGCAATTTTCTTTCTACTAAATGATTTTATACAGATTGATGATGAAGAAATGCGAGTATCTCCAGGCCTCCACGAATTGTTGTTTTAGCGCGAGCCCAGTGGGTTCTCGCGAGAGGCACTTCGCCAGCACAAGAGATTTCTTTGTCTCACGAGTGCACGTTTGACCAACAATGATGCTTCCAGCAATACATATAAGGGGAGACACATCCGAAATTCGACATTGTCTCCGACCGGTTTCCGTACGTTGGAATAGCGAGTGGCTCGGGTCTGACTTTGAAGCGTGATGGAGGCAGTCAGCTCGAGGTCAGCTCGAGTATGTGTACTGGGACGATGTGAATGAGCTTGTATCACATCTANGTGATGGAGGCAGTCAGCTCGAGGTCAGCTCGAGTATGTGTACTGGGACGATGTGAATGAGCTTGTATCACATCTACGACTGCTAATTGCATCTCAGCAGGCTGGCAATCAATCACATACAAATGAGATAATGAATATCATGCAAGAATTACGTGAAAAAGGCTACATTTACTAATGTCAAGTGCACAGATTGCCACAGAGCTTCACCGGCCTGCGCGTCGCAATTATTGCAGGCGAAATGTATACGTCATTGGACTTCGTGATTTATATCAAGCCGAACTGGTTGAAATGATACTGNCAATTATTGCAGGCGAAATGTATACGTCATTGGACTTCGTGATTTATATCAAGCCGAACTGGTTGAAATGATACTGTATGCCTCTGTTAATGATGGCTATAGATAAATGTTGACTGTAATAAATTATTTCAGAAAATATATCTGGGCAGTACCGGTTCGTCGGAAACGAGGCGAGGATGTGACGGCCGCTATGAAGACTGTTTTACAAGATAAAGGAATGCCTAAGAATATGCAGACGTATCTTGGCAGATAATTCTACNATCCTTCCCGTTCGCATCACCATCGCCGAAGATGAAGCTAATGGTTGTGGATCATGTCATGGGAAGTTACTACCTACCACCATGTGGTGTATCAGAGCAGGACAGAGCAACTGTGGTAAGACATCTGTGCTTATCAGTCTTTTGGAGTATCCTAATGGTGTTCGGTTCGAGAATGTTTAGTTATACTCAAAATATTTACAACATTCAAAGTACTTACGTCTAGCACAAATACTAGAGGTGGTATATGGTCTTCAATNCTATACTCAAAATATTTACAACATTCAAAGTACTTACGTCTAGCACAAATACTAGAGGTGGTATATGGTCTTCAATATTTTCCATTTAGCGACAATGAAAAAGTCGTGCTGCCAAGTGATCCTTTACCAAACTCTGTGTTTGTTTTCGACGATGTGGCATGTGAGAAACAGTCGACCATGCAGCAGTATTTCAGCATGCGACGAGATGTGGTGGTGGATTCGATTTACGTATGTAAATCCTATTCATGTATGCCTAAGCAGCTTGTAAGCGACCATGCTAATATCCTCGTTCTCTTTTGCGTGGATCTGAATTTGCACAATGTCTACTCCGATCATGTTAATACCTATATGATGTTCGACAGATTTAAAGACATGTACTCGTATTGCTGGCGCGAACCTCACGGTTTCCTTGTGAGAGCAAAGGATTTCCCTTCTTATAAGGGAAGATGCCGAAGGGTATTCGATGAGTTCATTATCTACCATCAGTGAACGATGAGCCACACCATATCCAAGCTCGGACATAGTGTATGAAGCATGCGATGGACAGCTGTATTACATATACTAGCGATGGAAACTGCAGATTCGGAGGGAAACGAGTCAAGAATCTCGGAGGGCCGAAATTTGACAACGATGCGACCAATGTATTCTTTGTCTGCAGCATCACTTCGGAGGCGTTGCAATCGATGGTGATAATGCATCCTGACATAGAGTCATATATTCGCACACTGACTGCTGGTATGACTCGAATCGCTGCTTTAGAAGCGAAACTCAACAGAGTGAGTAAGCGAATAGCCAGCAGTCATAGAGCCGAGACGGGCAAATAATGTCCATTGACTGAATATGTTCGCAAACTGACTGCTTTAGGCAGGAAGCTCGCCACCTTGGAAGGTCGTCTCTTCGATACGAATATACTGACTACTAACATGGATTTGCAGCTTGGTACATTGATCAAGAGTGTGTCCCAACTAACAGATTTTGCTTCTGGCGTTGCACTCGAGACTGTAGAGGGACGGCTTTTCGGCAACATGTCTGCCAAGATGGAAGCTCAGATTGGCAAATTAACTGAAGATGTGCTCAACTAAGCCCTTTAGGAGGCAAGCCTACAGTCCTGGAGAAGAAAATTGATAATGTGGGAGAGCAAGTTACTGCCAGAGTTCTGGTCGCTCTAGCTACAAAAATAGATGTACACCTATATCACAATACTGAGAGTAACATCATAATAGGCACTTTAATGAAGAAGCTGGAATAGAAACTCGATTCTGTTGGAACAATGTCCGCTACGATGGATACTCAAATTCACACATTGACTGACGATGTTCGGAGCATGCTGGGAAGCAAGCTCACGAGCATGGTGACAAAGCTCGATAACTTGAGAGAGCGAGTTGACAATAGAGTTTCTACTGCCCTGGCAGCTACGCTGAAGGATCACATTGTTTCAAACAAGGGTGCCGGCAAGCTGACTGCTTTGGGAGACAAGCTCTTGAGTGTGGACACTAAGCTCGGACAGGTGGACGTTAAGGTTATTATCGACCTTTCTGTTAACCTAGTCAAACACCTTAATGTATGGAGCAAGTGTTCGAGCAATTTGAATGCTTTAAGTACTCTGCTAGGAAGTGTGTCCAACTTGGAATCGAAACTCGGGTCTGTCTTCTAAGGAATAACTAATAGAGTTCTTACTCACATGGTCGAGGAGCTAGAAACACATAACCACACTTTGAGTACAGGACTCGAGTGTATTGAAGAGCTTATACGACACAGGACTGTGCGGAACCTAAATGACTTGCATACAGACGATGAAAAATGGATACAATGCCAGCATGTGCGAGATGCGGTCATCCGGCGAATCACTATGTTTGAAAATAAAATTCTCAAGCTGTTCAAGCCGAAGAGACAACACCTAAAATATATATATATAGTATGATAATTCTGCTTTTACTGATAGTACAATGGATGCTACCATCGAGGATTTACACTGTGTAATTGCAAGTGTGCGCACTAATTATCTAATAGCCAAGTATGTGAGTATGGCATTTGATGCTTTATTAGAAGAGGCCTTCCGACCGCTCACATCTCGACTGGATAATTTACAGAGACAAACTGTTCCCCTGCCAACATGAAGACTGAACCGGATGTCAAACGCAAGATACTCCCGGAGAAGGATACAGCAACTGTTGAAGATGATGATAATTTGTCTTTATCCGCATTGAAACGTAAAAAGGACAGATCTCACTTGTGCACGACCGCCGTTCACAATTATCTATATTCGTACACAACGAGGTTTAATGATGGAACATATAGTGTTTATAGACGTAATAAGAAATTGTTTTTGGGGAAGAAGCAATTTTCTTTCTACTAAATGATTTTATACAGATTGATGATGAAGAAATGCGAGTATCTCCAGGCCTCCACGAATGTTGTTTTAGCGCGAGCCCAGTGGGTTCTCGCGAGAGGCACTTCGCCAGCACAAGAGATTTCTTAGTCTCACGAGTGCACGTTTGACCAACAATGATGCTTCCAGTAATACATATAAGGATGAGACACATCCGAAATTCGACATTGTCTCCGACCGGTTTCCGTACGTTGGCATAGCGAGTGGCTCGGGTCTGACTTTGAAGCTTGATGGAGGCAGTCAGCTCGAGGTCAGCTCGAGTATGTGTACTGGGACGATGTGAATGAGCTTGTATCACATCTACGACTGCTAATTGCATCTCAGCAGGCTGGCAATCAATCACATACAAATGAGATAATGAATATCATGCAAGAATTACGTGAAAAAGGCTACATTTACTAATGTCAAGTGCACAGATTGCCACAGAGCTTCACCGGCCTGCGCGTCGCAATTATTGCAGGCGAAATGTATACGTCATTGGACTTCGTGATTTATATCAAGCCGAACTGGTTGAAATGATACTGCATGCCTCTGTTAATGATGGCTATAGATAAATGTTGACTGTAATAAATTATTTCAGAAAATATATCTGGGCAGTACCGGTTCGTCGGAAACGAGGCGAGGATGTGACTGCCGCTATGAAGACTGTTTTACAAGATAAAGGAATGCCTAAGAATATGCAGACGTATCTTGGCAGATAATTCTACAATCCAACCTTCCATTCGCTAATGGATGGAAATAAAATCAATCACTACAGTACTTTCGACGATAAGAAGGCCTCCGTCGTGGAACAATTTCGTCATACCCTGAATAATTTCACGTGGCGTGAATTTTCATCGAAGGGTAGATATAGTTGACTGGACATAATAATACATTGTGTGATTCCCGACCACAACGGACGAGTACATCGCACCATCCACATGCGCCCGGTGGAAGTTAGGGACAATTCTTTGCTGTCGGCTGTGTTCAAGAATGTGAAGAGATTGGACAGACGCAAGGCTAAAGCGAATATTGGTGACTATGTTCGAATATCTCTTGTAACGGGAAAATTTGCAAAATCATATACCCCGAACTGGAGCTACGAAGTCTACAGAGTTGACCAGATCTGTCATTACGAACCACGAAAGTATCAACTCGTCGATATGAATTGTGAACCACTGAAGGGCGGATTTTACGAAAAAGAGATCATGAAAACGAAGTTTCCAGACATCTATTTGGTCGAGAAGGTGTTACATTGTCGGAAACATAAACCGTTTCTCAAATGGCTTGGTTTCGCCGACAGTTACAATAGCTGGATTTCGTGGTCGGCACTTACTGATTTGTAATTGGTCCTGCATAGCAATGCAAGAGGAGTATGTATGTACCATAGTTAAATTTTGGTTTTATGTATAAATAAATTAATTTTTATAACATGTCGATTTTTATTCATACACTGTATTTCACTCTGTGTGGGTTGAATACATGCGTTTCTTTTTTCAATGCTGTAGGAGTAGGTTCATTAAGGACGGGATGTGTGCCCGCTTGAGAGTCGATTACTGGCCAGGTGTCTACACGGATGTAAATTTTTTTCCCGACTGAAGGATTGTCGGGGACTGCGTGACTCGGGGGAAGTAATTACTTGAACAGGGGTCTAAACGACTGTTAAGTANGGTGTCTACACGGATGCAAATTTTTTTCCCGACTGAAGGATTGTCGGGGACTGCGTGACTCGGGGGAAGTAATTACTGAACAGGGGTCTAAACGACTGTTAAGTTTTGTCCGTCTGGGGCCTGCTGCCCTCCTCCACTTATTTTGTTGTTTCATTCGAGCCCAATCTGTCCTCCACTCATNTTTGTCCGTCTGGGGCCTGCTGCCCTCCTCCACTTATTTTGTTGTTTCATTCGAGCCCAATCTGTCCTCCACTCATCCAGTCATTAGCGTCCTCTGTCATTTCTTCCGAGGTCTCAAAGTATTTGCTATACTGTTACTCTATGTGAATGTACTGAGACTCTTGTTATTAATTCATATATACACTGCACATCTTATTCTTTCATGCGAGTGCCTAATATTCTGAACGACTGGGTATGGGACGACATTCGTTTGTATTTATAGCTGAGTGTTTCCTTGTAATCTGAGTTTATGCCTAGGTTACAGGTTGGTTTCTTAAGTATAAAAAATGCTCTCATGGGTGCATGTGGGTTTTTACCCAAGTACCTTCTTACCTGGATGGACTGGGGTAGGACCTTCGACATCGATGGTCGCAATGGTTTTTTGGAGGATGACTGTCTTTCGTTAGAGGGTGGATGCGTAGGAAGCATCCTGGCAATTGGTGGCGGATGCTTATACCTCCCACTGTGGCGGGCTACTTACACACTGCCTCGCAGCTACAGTATGATTGATTGAAATTAAGTGTGCATGCATTGCTGGGATATCCAGCGATGTGGGGTTTTGTGCTATGTATGTAACCGATGTTATTCCTGCAGCTGTTAGTAGTAACAGTTAGAAAGGTGACACTACTTTGTGCATAGCATGATGTCTAGTACTACATGCTCCCATGCACGTGGGCTAGCTTCGGTCTGTGCTGCGCACAATGCATGGACAAGTCGGAGGTACAGAGGTACACGCATACAGGTAGCCAGTATATGCGGAGGTAGCCAGCATATGTGCGTGATCGCTACACATGTGCATCGCAGCTCAATTGTGGGTATGCATGCTGCCTGCAGCTCTCATTGCAGTTTGATTTACAATACTTAATATAACTTTTATATAGTGACGCAGGCTTTAGAATGATGGAATGGTTAAAATGTACCCTACACTTAAAAGCCTCCTTAGATTCTCCNTATATAGTGACGCAGGCTTTAGAATGATGGAATGGTTAAAATGTACCCTACACTTAAAAGCCTCCTTAGATTCTCCGTTGGACTAGTGATATATACACTGCAGATGACATTCTGAGGGTTGCCAGAATGATCCCACACTCCACCCGCATTTTTTGAGTTTCGAAAAAACAAAAAAATTATTCCACCCTTCCTAGCAACCACTGATAAAACTAAACTGACCGATGCCAGAATGCCACAGCAGGCGATGAGAGAACCGCCTCAATATGGCCACTGTGATACCAGCACTCCTAGC
Source organism: Clitarchus hookeri (assembly GCA_002778355.1). Taxonomy (NCBI): domain Eukaryota; kingdom Metazoa; phylum Arthropoda; class Insecta; order Phasmatodea; family Phasmatidae; genus Clitarchus; species Clitarchus hookeri. Next base: position 60,423 of record NQII01006882.1, on the reverse strand, counting down.
TGCGAATGGTAGAACTTGACTTCAGCACACACTAGTGGCGGGCGCGAGAATTAAAGAAGGCTGCCTACAGCAGACGACAATGGTGGTGCACACTGGCATTCAACATCGCCTCAAGCATGCGGCGAGAGAACTACGACATGTGTCATCCAAGATAGCAGATGAAGGCGGCAAGAGAGACAACAGGTGAAGAAGGCAAGGGNGAGAGAACTACGACATGTGTCATCCAAGATAGCAGATGAAGGCGGCAAGAGAGACAACAGGTGAAGAAGGCAAGGGTGAACAGGGGGGAGAGGGATAGAGACTAGAAGGAAAGATGGAGCATTAAAAAAACAAATTGAATGACAGATCATAAAAAATCAAGGTGGAATGGCAGATAATTAAAAAGAACAAGATTAAAGGACGGAGCATTAGGTTTAGAAAAGTTAAATTCCGAGGGAAAAAGGGAAATGCAGAATGAAGAGGGAAAAAGTGAAATTATGACGGAAAGACATATTTCGAGCAAAAAAACAACATGGCCACTGCTGACTTGGTATGATGGAACATGGGGTTTCATAGTGATGTCATCAAATATGGCGGCCATGACACCCAGGCACTCGATCCAGCATCCAGTTGCAGGTGAACATAATTTTCCAATCTACCAATGATAGCCTTCACCATGGCAGCAGTGTATCAAGAATTTCAGGAAAACATCAGGGAAAGAACAAAATAAAATTTAAAAACTTATAACCTTATTTGCATAAGTTTAATTTATTGCATAGTTAGCTTATTCGATAGGTCCCTGTTACCTTGATTAGGTTTATTTACATAATACATAATTATTAAATCTAATTTTTATATTAAATTTAATTTTAGAATTGTAAATTTTTAATTTTTCTAATTAATTTTTTTGAGAGTAGAAATAGGTGTGAGAATTATTCTGAACCACATTATTTATTATTGCGTATGAAATACAATTGAATAGCTACGTAACAATATTTTAGTGTATGAAAAGAAACAGACAGACAATATGAATAAATGAGATTAATTAAAGAACCCTTGCATTGTTGGGATCCTAAATCCGTCCCGGGGACGGATTTCAGAACCTTCAAGGGGACGAATCTAAAACACTTTAATACTTATTAGTGCCCGCGATTATGTAGTGGTAAGATTGTTCGCCTCCCACGTAGGCGAACCTGGTTCGTTTCCAGATGGAGTTCTCCCAGATTTTCGCAAGCAGTAATCGTACCGGACAATGCCGCTGGTCTGCGGGTTTTTATCGGAAATCTCCCGTTTCCTCCACCTTTTCATTCCGGTGCTACTACATTCTCACCTCACTTCACCATCATCGGCTCTCAAGACCTCGATATTAAGAGCTGCCAAAATCTCATAACCTAATACATATTAACAATGCAGGATCTCCTGTCGCAACGATGAAAGTTGCACTGCATAGAGAGCTGGTACATAAAATTTAGGCTGTATTCTACAGGTAGGAATCACAACATACTGAAAAACGTCCCTTGAAGCATAAAAATAGTGTTCTGAATTTGAATGTCATATATATTCAGCCTCCTTGGTAACCATCATTAGTCTCCCACTAAGTTACCATATCCAGAAACTTAGTTGCGAATAAANGCTTATTCGATAGGTCCCTGTTACCTTGATTAGGTTTATTTACATAATACATAATTATTAAATCTAATTTTTATATAAAATTTAATTTTAGAATTGTAAATTTTTTATTTTTCTAATTAATTTTTTTGAGAGTAGAAATAGGTGTGAGAATTATTCTGAACCACATTATTTATTATTGCGTATGAAATACAATTGAATAGCCACGTAACAATATTTTAGTGTATGAAAAGAAACAGACAGACAATATGAATAAATGAGATGAATTAAAGAACCCTTGCATTGTTGGGATCCTAAATCCGTCCCGGGGACGGATTTCAGAACCTTCAAGGGGACGAATCTAAAACACTTTAATACTTATTAGTGCCCGCGATTATGTAGTGGTAAGATTGTTCGCCTCCCACGTAGGCGAACCTGGTTCGTTTCCAGATGGAGTTCTCCCAGATTTTCGCAAGCAGTAATCGTACCGGACAATGCCGCTGGTCTGCGGGTTTTTATCGGAAATCTCCCGTTTCCTCCACCTTTTCATTCCGGTGCTACTACATTCTCACCTCACTTCACCATCATCGGCTCTCAAGACCTCGATATTAAGAGCTGCCAAAATCTCATAACCTAATACATATTAACAATGCAGGATCTCCTGTCGCAACGATGAAAGTTGCACTGAATAGAGAGCTGGTACATAAAATTTAGGCTGTATTCTACAGGTAGGAATCACAACATACTGAAAAACGTCCCTTGAAGCATAAAAATAGTGTTCTGAATTTGAATGTCATTTATATTCAGCCTCCTTGGTAACCATCATTAGTCTCCCACTAAGTTACCATATCCAGAAACTTAGTTGCGAATAAANTTATATTCAGCCTCCTTGGTAACCATCATTAGTCTCCCACTAAGTTACCATATCCAGAAACTTAGTTGCGAATAAAATTTATTGGGAACTTTTTACAGTATATTGAATCAAAGGTCATCTTAATTTAACAATATTAGCCTATATGAATTGTATCCAATATTTAACCGGGAATTCTACATTAACATGTTAATTACAAAATAACTCTAGCAAAACAACCAGAAATAGAACCACAGGAGAAACCAAAATAATGTTGTAAAATGCCCATAAGTGTTCATAGTTTTGTTCTCTTTGGGGCACGTTTTTCTCAAGAAACTAGTTTACTCTCACCTGAGGACAAGAACAAAATACATTTCCAAAATTATTTTCTCGCATTTGTTACCTGTTGCATTCTGGTCATGTATTCTTTGTTTTGTTTGATTTGTTTTTATCCCATTGTTATGTATTTGATTAGGCTGTACTTTTTTGGTTATCAACCTAGAAAATATATTTTTAATTGAATTTTTTAACACCTGTGTAGTTATGAAACTAGGTCAAATAATAAGTGCCTGTAGACTGCTTTATGCCTAGGTTTTGATTGCATTAAAACTAGCTCGCTGGGAAACTTCCTGAATGGTAACACTTCGCGACTCTTAAGTCACCAGAACTATGAACAATGTGCAATTTAACTCTCGCATTAATAGAATTAAAATATGTATATTCACAGAATAATTATTATATTGTTTTGTTCATATTTATATGTTCTCTGTTTTTTTTATTATTGTAGTGTTAAATGTGCTTCCTGGATATTACANTATTCTTTTGTTCATATTTATATGTTCTCTGTTTTTTTTATTATTGTAGTGTTAAATGTGCTTCCTGGATATTACAGATACTGTTATTACATGTAATGTAAACTTTAATACAACAAGAAAATTGATTTTTTGCAGTAATCTGTGGGGTTGCCNGATACTGTTATTACATGTAATGTAAACTTTAATACAACAAGAAAATTGATTTTTTGCAGTAATCTGTGGGGTTGCCCTTGACATCAGACTTGGAAGCTTCAGCGAATCAGAGAAAAGTGCGACGTCACGGTCATCAAAACTGATTGAAGCAGCACTTTCCATAAACAGCAGTATTTTAAGTACCGACAATGGTTTACAACTGTGGAAATGGTTTGATACTCCTCTTTTCCGGAAACTCAAGGCAGCTCATTCGTATATAGAGAAGTAAGTAGAATAATTTACAAGTTGTGTTATTGATAGTGTATTTAATACTTACTTATATTTTTATGTATTATCCTTTCAAAATATAATATTAATTTACTAATATTTTTTGTAACACCTAAATTATAAAGTTGACTGAGAGCCAAAATAGTATTGCGAATGATTGTTGGAAAGATTGCGAAAGATTGATGGAAATATTGCGGAAGATTTATGGAAAGATTAAAAGATTTATGGGAAGATTGANAAGATTGTTGGAAAGATTGTGAAAGATTAATGGAAAGATTGCGAAAGATTGATGGAAATATTGCGGAAGATTTATGGAAAGATTAAAAGATTTATGGGAAGATTGAAAGATTGATGAATGATTGAAAGATTGAAAAATTCCATGACTGCATTTCAACCTCATTCAATCACTGTTCAGCAACAAGGACATTTCATTAACGATATATCGTCCTAAAACTAAAGTGATCTTTTTGCCAATCATAAGTTACGAGCCCAGAACAATGTTGTGTTTGTGCGGGATGCACTGCCAAGCCACTAATGTGTCACTGAGTTGGTACATCCCGCATGTTTATTTTTTTACAGCATATTCCTAATGTTATTCTGCAGCATGATTATGCATGTCTATATACAATGGTCATCATAAAACATGTTCTACGAAATATGGACACCATACCTAGACCAGCCAAATAAACACAAATTGTTCGAACAAGGTTTAGCATCAGAGATTTATTGTACCAAAAATACCTTAACATAGCATTTCATCTTTATGCGAGCATGTTGCAAATGCATGTTTTACAAAACTACACAAATATTGCACAAATTTTCATTTCGTATCATATCAATAAAAAAAATAAACTAGCTGTCTGTTTGAGTAACACCATCCTTCTCTTCTCTTTTGTTGTCACTCTCCACGTGAATCAATACCATGTGCGACCACCTCGAGAACTTATAATATTCCTTACATGCCAATGTACACTGAGAATGAGTTTATATAGTCGCTCTTGTGGCAAGTTGTACCATTTAGTCTGCGTGGCCAATATCAGATCCTTTATATTGGTAGTTTCTTGATGGCGGGCTTGAATGGCAGGTTTCAGAAGGTATCAGGCATGCTCTATGCAGTTCATGTCTGGAAATACTGCTGGCCAATTCAGTCTCTGAATACCAGCTTGCTGCCAGTATTGATAAGCGACTCTTGCACGATGTGCGAGGGCGTTATCATCCGCAAACAGAAACATTTTACAAAATGCCTGTAGCTATGGGTGCACAACAGTCTGAAGGACATCTGTGATGTACTGCCGAGCTGTCATTATGCCCCTAATACGAACTAAAGGCGTTCGATGTCCAAGCATGATTCTTGCCCAGACCAGGATTCCTCCACCTCGGTATGCATGTACTTCTTGCACATCACGACGCCTTGCCTGTGCACCTCGTCTTCTTCACATCCTCAACATTCTGGAATCTGGCTTTAGACAACTACTCGTATCATCAGCGAACAATTATTCAGATGTCCACTTTTGATGATACCGTGCTCATTGCAAGCTGTTCTACTGATGTTGTTTGTTGCAACAAGAGTATCATGGGTCTCCTAGCATATAGGCCTCCCTCTCTAAGACGATTGCGCATGGTCTATTCAGAGATTTGTACACACGAGGCTGCACGGAGACGATATCGTATATCTCTTTCTGTTAAGGTATTGTTTTCTGTTGAGGTATTGTTCTAGGATGCATTAATTCCTCATAGCAATCCTGAGCAGGTATTGTGACCCTCGGGCGAATTAATCGTGGTCGATGATTAACTATAACAGTTTTATGCATCGGCTTCAGATCCTAGACATATCATTTCGTTACACACGCACAGTTTCAGCAATCGTACATTGTACAACACCACTTTGTACGAGTGAAACAATCTTAGCATGTTGCAACTTTATTATTGTGTGCCATGGCATGAACCGATCACTTCTGCATTCAATCCCTCACTAACTGTCTCCACATCACTGAATGAACACAAGCTAACATTCGTTTATGACAGAGACAGAACACAAAAATTGAGCTACATTCAAGTGAGAGACATACGTTCCAACAACGCAAAAAAATTGAGGAAACATNAGACAGAACACAAAAATTGAGCTACATTCAAGTGAGAGACATACGTTCCAACAACGCAAAAAAATTGAGGAAACATTATTCTACAAATTCATTCCGGGTAAATACGTTGGAACATTCATGACTTTCAGTTTAATGCAAAATTTATTTGAGCAGTTTATATGGGACCAGCTGGTATGACATCTTTCAAATTCCTGAAGAACTCACTCACTACTTGGAGGAAGGTAGTATATACCACAGAATAGTGTTTGAAGAGTTTATGATTTCATGCGACAACCGATGGCTGCCTCCACATCTTCCAAAGGAGGACCACTACATATCATATATTGTATTTTACGCCATTGCACTGTTTCGCTGTCCACATTTGCTAATGGAATTCACCGATGTTCCTTGCTTAACAACGTCGTATTTTGTCCTGTGTAACTNAGACAGAACACAAAAATTGAGCTACATTCAAGTGAGAGACATACGTTCCAACAACGCAAAAAAATTGAGGAAACATAATTCTACAAATTCATTCCGGGTAAATACGTTGGAACATTCATGACTTTCAGTTTAATGCAAAATTTATTTGAGCAGTTTATTTGGGACCAGCTGGTATGACATCTTTCAAATTCCTGAAGAACTCACTCACTACTTGGAGGAAGGTAGTATATACCACAGAATAGTGTTTGAAGAGTTTATGATTTCATGCGACAACCGATGGCTGCCTCCACATCTTCCAAAGGAGGACCACTACAAATCATATATTGTATTTTACGCCATTGCACTGCTTCGCTGTCCACATTTGCTAATGGAATTCACCGATGTTCCTTGCTTAACAACGTCGTATTTTGTCCTGTGTAACTNCTTCGCTGTCCACATTTGCTAATGGAATTCACCGATGTTCCTTGCTTAACAACGTCGTATTTTGTCCTGTGTAACTGAATACATAACATTCTGATATATCATACGAGGCATTTAGATGTATTTGTAGAGCATTGTAATCATCCAACATAAAAAAACATATATTGTTTTTTAAGAATGAAAAGGCTATTATCCTCTGGGATATTGTACATCATAGTGTCTGCCTCACAGGTGACAGAATTTGTAATAATGTTTCAATATTGTAGGCTGTTGCACTTCAGATATGCCTTGTCAACATTCTCTACTTAGATGCATCGAGTCAGATATTTGCCTATATCATAGTACGGCATTTGATTACACATAAAAAGTATAATGTTCTTGCAACAAAAAAAATAATGTTGAGGTATTTCTCTAAACATTTATGTTGTAGTAAAATTAAAATATGTTACAAATTTAATATTGTAAAACATTTACAAAGTCTTATATTTCTATAATGCAAATATGATTTNAAATTAAAATATGTTACAAATTTAATATTGTAAAACATTTACAAAGTCTTATATTTCTATAATGCAAATATGATTTCGAAATATTAATGCCAATAAAGCTTCCAAGTAATGTTTCCGCAACCGAAAGGTGTATTATGCTTAAAATAACAGGANTGAAATATTAATGCCAATAAAGCTTCCAAGTAATGTTTCCGCAACCGAAAGGTGTATTATGCTTAAAATAACAGGAAGAACAAAATATTTTGTGAAACAGCGATATTAAAGAAATGTCCAACCAACACAAGTTTACACTGACAAGGCATAGTAAAATGGCGGATAATAGTGAACAGCGATAACCTCGTAAAATTAAACTACTGTATTTAAATGTTATGGCATAGTATGATAACTAAATGTAGCTTAGACCAGCACTCAAGCATTGCAAACCATTAAGTATATCCATGTAACAAAAGAGAACTGCAGTTTGTCATTATGTAGTACTGGATAACCACAATATAAAACACAGTCAGACATGTTAAGTTAGAGCAGTTAGTAGGGCGTCAAGATCTATAAAGGGGAGAACGTCAAGCACTCAAGGTGTTAGTTCAATTACTCTCCCAGCTGTAATTTTTTTTCGTTACTAATATTTCTTTTTGTGGCAAATTAATTGTACTTAATTTATTTTACATGGGAATTTTTTTTAAAGCAAGGAAATACAAGACATTTTTTAATAGAAATGTTAACATCAATTNAATTTATTTTACATGGGAATTTTTTTTAAAGCAAGGAAATACAAGACATTTTTTAATAGAAATGTTAACATCAATTCAACACAAAAATTGTTTTGCCGCAACATATACAGAGTACAGGAAGGTATTAATGTTACAAAAGTTCTTAATGTAACATTAATAGCCTTACAGGTCATTAACAGCAACATTAGTTACTTAAGGTTCACAGATAACAATACAATTAATGTTGTACTAATATTAACACTACATTAGACTTTTTTCCATGTATGTACCCCTCAGTACACTGTCGTACACTGATTATAGCATGGCCCATATATCAGACTAGTCTTCGAACTGTCCAAATGACATCACGCAGTCTCAATATGTTGTCTCATTCAAATCCCTCTAACTGTNAATTTATTTTACATGGGAATTTTTTTTAAAGCAAGGAGATACAAGACATTTTTTAATAGAAATGTTAACATCAATTTAACACAAAAATTGTTTTGCCGCAACATGTACAGAGTACAGGAAGGTATTAATGTTACAAAAGTTCTTAATGTAACATTAATAGCCTTACAGGTCATTAACAGCAACATTAGTTACTTAAGGTTCACAGATAACAATACAATTAATGTTGTACTAATATTAACACTACATTATACTTTTTTCCATGTATGTACCCGTCAGTACACTGTCGTACACTGATTATAGCATGCCCCATATACCAGACTAGTCTTCGAACTGTCCAAATGACATCACGCAGTCTCAATATGTTGTCTCATTCAAATCCCTCTAACTGTTGATATTTTTCCCCTCACAATATCTCGAAATACTGGAAGCTTGAGCATACTCTATACCCTCGGCAATCTTGCTCTCGTGTATTCACCTATGTGATGTTCCTTTCCTAATAACGCCGAGCTTTGCCCTGTGTAGCTGATAACATAACATTCTGATATCTTCTTCGAGCAATACACTACACGTGTTTTAGCCTATGGTACCTCCAGTTTTTTTACGGGTCGTGGATCGCAAAGCATCATTTACATCCCAATCGTCGCGAAGAGAGCACTTGAGATGGTCGTGAAAACTGTCAATCAGCGCAGAGAGTTGGTGAACTTTCGCAAAGAAGAAAGCACGCTAAACTAGCATTTGAGAAGATGGGAATAAGATTTAAGGCTACAAGAAGTAATAAAACAAAGCACCACATCAAACCGGCTATCAGTACGCCGCAGGTCACCAATGTGTTTACACATGATAACAAGAATTTCCTTCGCAGTCTTGGCTTCGAGGTCGATCGCCATGGATGATTACGTAAACATCGACGAGCTTGTCGTTTTTAAGACAAGGTCACGAAACTGTACCTTCACGCATATCAGCCATTCCATATCGGGCCACACACGATACCATCGGAAGTTTGGATAGCGGTCCAAAACCAAGAGAGCTGCACTCTTCCTTGTCAGTCATTCCGGCGATTCAGGCAAACACTGACCAAAGAAGTTGGATCCCACTCAGCATCGACGAATATAATAAGAAATATTATTCTTCATCTTATCTATCGCATCATGTATTTGCTCAGCTGTGTCGAGGTGGACCAGATGAGATATGTCGGCATAATGACAGATATAAATAACTACCTCTTGCTCATGCCGAACGAGCTGTATACGGCCAAGATAGTAGCCTGGGGAGATACAAGCTAACTGCAGTCTTCCTATATACCCCAGAGGCAAATTCAAGGTCTGCATTACTCAACCTATGTTACTGGGATCCGTCAAAGACTACAAACGAATTATTATCAATTCGAAGCAGCAACTGGTACTGCCCCTTGCCAAGATGCATGCAGATGCCATTGTGGGTATGAGAGAAAACCTGAAGACAGTGGAACTGAGGCTACACTCTATTGTAGGGATGCTACCTCATGTTCAGCTGTGTACTACCGAATGCATTAAGATGCTGAAAAACGTGAAATATGGCAAAAACATCGATGTGACTTTTAGGGTCGTGGGGTCTCAAGAACTACCCAGGATTGCTCGCATGCCAACATATCAACTGGAATGTTAAGTCCATCTTTGCCACATAAAAACCGAGGAGTATCATCTTTGGGCTATATACTGAAAGGTAGCACAATGTGTGTGCTGTTCGGACTTCGACGCAAGTCAAATAGAAAATGTGAAAATATATTTTAATACTGATAGGTATTTGTATGTGGACATGAACATGAACTTAGAAAATGGTAAGTACCTGCTGGCATATAAAATGTACGCCATATTCCAAAATTCATATTATGGGCTCCCCCAATCCCCGTTACTGAGCTCACATACCTTCAAGAGTTTGGCCCTGCTTATTGTGTTCGATGCGAGTAAATAAGATGTGCATATTAATTCGAATGTGATAGACTGTAGGATGGAATTCACTACACATGGAAATATTTCTCCACATATGTACGCTTTCTGCCTCTGTCTTCATGGTTGACTCGCGTCGTACAATATGATATAGTTGTTTCTGGATTTTTTTTAAACAATCGGTTTTTTGTTAATTTTTTTATTTTTGTTAATTTTTTTAATTTTTTATTTTTGCTATAAATTTTTTAATTGCTGTATTTTATTTCTTAGAATTTTAATAAAAACTTTTGGCATATTCTTACTCAAATATTTTAAAGATTTTTTAAAAGTGCCATTTTATTTATAATATGAAAAACTGCTTAATTCATGTTTTTGCTACTTCATTATAAATGATTTTCCATGATTTGGTTTACATGTATCATTATTTTTAAATCAACTCTCAAATTCAGATTAAATTATAAAAATTATTTTTAATGAAGGTTATGTTTTTTGATTAGTTTTCTTTAAAATGTGGCATTTCTATTAATACAGTTTCATTTTTTTTTAACAATATTCATCATATTTATTTAACTTTTCTTTAGAATTAAACATGTTTCACAAGGAAATAATTTACTTTTGTGATTATTATATTGTAGTGAAATTAATTTCGATAAATCTTAATCAAACAGTGAAGACTACTATAGTAGTTTTTTATTTTCATCCATATAATATAATACATTTTTATATTGATATATTCTATTATTAATTGTTAAAATGGAAATATTTCAAAACGATAAAAATAATTTTTATTTATACAAAAATTAAATTATTTCTCAAATTTAAATAAATCAACAATTTTCATTGGCATTTCAATATTTTCTCATAATTTTAACAATATCCAAATCATTAATTATGATTTATACTTAGAATTTCTGTTAACTTCATCTGTTGCTAGATATAGAGGTAATGGTATTGAAAAAACAAATTTTTTTAATAATTGTTTTTTATGTTTATACAAGCTGTTATATTTTTATTATTCTGGTGTTTTATATACGATTAAACTTTTAATGGATTATATATATTAACACAGAGTTCCAGATAATTTGTAGAAAATATTGACCATCTAGTTCCTTGTGCTTCAAATTCATGAATATTATAAGAAATATCATGGCAATGATTATTCAAGGCTTCATCCAAATAAGTTAATTTTAAAATTATAGTTTCCAAAATTCTAAAATCCATCTTTTGTTAATTTTCAAATGTGGCTCCTAACATTAGATTAACTTTTATAGGATCAATTGTTTGAAAAAAATGTTAAATTTTAAATAATTACATTTCAGATAATTCAAAGAATTCATCAGGACTTATATATTTTTCTATATTTGTCAGTTACGAATATTTGTATTTCTAATTGAAAAGGTGTATATTTTATTGATTTTTTTCTTTCCGTATCAAAATTATTAAGTTCTTCATTGTTTATTTTTAAAAATTATATGCTAAACTATTTTACATATTCCTTTAGCAAAATTACCTATATCAAAATTAATAAACGAGTTATCGTTTTTAATGTTNACTAAACTATTTTACATATTCCTTTAGCAAAATTACCTATATCAAAATTAATAAACGAGTTATCGTTTTTAATGTTTTAGAATATTTCTATGGTGCAATACAAAGTGTTTATTTATAATTTTTTCGCTAAAGATCTTGACTCACAAAATGAATAATTATTTAAAGTATAAGGAACAAGGTAATTTTTTCTATATATATTCTTTACTTTATTGCATGTACAGTAATATTATTTCAATCTGATTTATTTCTATATTTCGAAAATCCACAAAGCGATTTTCTATGTAAATATCTTTATTAATTTTAATGAAAACTGTTTTACCATTATGACTTTTCATTATTTAATTTTAACATTAACAGTTTTTATTAATAATTTTTTTATATTTTAACAAAAGCAATTATTTTATTTGGGTTGGTAATAATTGTTTGCATAACCATTTGTACATAGTTTATATATATGGAATTGTTCATCTCTTATATCAGGTTGAAAAGAAAATCAATTAAAGTATCTTACTTGTTCACACATTTTACGTTTTTTGGTTAATTATTTTTTNTATCAGGTTGAAAAGAAAATCAATTAAGATATCTTACTTGTTCACACATTTTACGTTTTTTGGTTAATTATTTTTTATATTTTATCGCACTAATTTATGTTTGTCTAAATAATTATTACGAACATATTTACCACACACCTCACAAAGAACATNCTATTTTATCGCACTAATTTATGTTTGTCTAAATAATTATTACGAACATATTTACCACACACCTCACAAAGAACATAATCGCACATGTTATATGTGTTTATAATTTTCATTTGATTATTCTGTATTGTTATTATAAGATTTATTATATGTTCTATGATACTTTCTTTGATATTCACGAATTTGAGNTTTGATTATTCTGTATTGTTATTATAAGATTTATTATATGTTCTATGATACTTTCTTTGATATTCACGAATTTGAGCTTTATTTTCCCGAAAATTTTTTTTTGTTATTCAATGTGAATAATTTTACAGTTTGAATGGTGATTATGATTTGATTATTATATTTTCGACATTTTTTTTGTTTCTCTAAAATGCAAATATTTAAAAAATTTTCAATAAATAAGAATGTATCCAAGGCTATTAACTTAAACCATTAAATCGNTAAAAAAATTTTCAATAAATAAGAATGTATCTAAGGCTATTAACTTAAACCATTAAATCGAGATTATATAACTACACGAGTTGATATTAAATTAAAATATAAAACATAAAATTATATTACAAAATATGGTAACAAAAATGTCATGTTTTAACATTATTCGTCTGGGATGTCTATAGTGATGTCGACGGAGGCATTAGGATGCCTGATGCCAGGACACCGGGCTCCGGAGCACATGGTGCCTGGCAGTCGACTAGCTGGTCTGTGGCAGTTCANTTTGATTATTCTGTATTGTTATTATAAGATTTATTATATGTTCTATGATACTTTCTTTGATATTCACGAATTTGAGTTTTATTTCCCCGAAAAAATTTTTTTGTTATTCAATGTGAATAATTTTACAGTTTGAATGGTGATTATGATTTGATTATTATATTTTCGACATTTTTTTTGTTTCTCTAAAATGCAAATATTTAAAAAATTTTCAATAAATAAGANTTAAAAAAATTTCAATAAATAAGAATGTATCCAAGGCTATTAACTTAAACCATTAAATCGAGATTATATAACTACGAGTTGATATTAAATTAAAATATAAAACATAAAATTATATTACAAAATATGGTAACAAAAATGTCATGTTTTAACATTATTCGTCTGGGATGTCTATAGTGATGTCGACGGAGGCATTATGATGCCTGATGCCAGGACACCGGGCTCCGGAGCACATGGTGCCTGGCAGTCGACTAGCTGGTCTGTGGCAGTTCANGGATGCCTGATGCCAGGACACCGGGCTCCGGAGCACATGGTGCCTGGCAGTCGACTAGCTGGTCTGTGGCAGTTCAGTGTGATGAGCATACATACACAGTGTCACTTGTAGCTGCTGGGATGGAATAAATTGTAGAGTTTATTAAATTGGAGACAGTAAATATTAATATTTCATCGCCATTTTCTACAATTTTGAAACATCTCTAGTCTGCTTGTTGCCATTCCTCCTCTCCAATTCTCTATTTCATAAGCAGGTAGTACATTCAGAAATATGTGTGTCTCTTTCGTCCCCTGTGGTGAAATTTGAAACTTAGCTCGCTTGGTCGTCAATGAATAGAGTTTAGTCAAGCCCTGGTGTGGGTTGCCATTGTAGGAGTATAGAATTGCTGAAATTTTGGGACGAAAGATGGTTGAACAACGAATGGAAAAGAGTGTTGAATCGATTGGTAATGAAGAGGATTTTCGTTCAAAACTGGTTTTGGCAGCAGCTGTTCATATTTTTAGTGTTACTGTATATCAGGCATGGATGCAGTGATGTTAGAATTCACATGACTTTGCTGACAACTAAAGTATATGTATACAGAGTTAACGAATTAATCGGCCAAAGTTATGTATGGGTAATTATGGCAATGTTTACATTTCTAGCAATTTGCACCTGTATGATTTGTGCTGGAGCAGGCTGGAAAATCACATAATTTTTACTAGATTGTTGTTTTATATTAGATTTTAGGCTTATATGTCACAGAACTCTGAGAATACATACAATAGTGGTTCTTATGATCACACTGTAACCAAGATACAAATTGCATACATGAGCTGCTAACAGAATGCACAGGGAAATGAGTTTTTCACATTCCAACACACTGGTCATTCAAAGTAATAGTCAATCGCGAACTGAACAGGGCACGAACCACCCATTCGACACAGCCATTACAGCTATCCAGTCTAACAACCATTAAGATAAGCCAACCATAACAACTNCACGAACCACCCATTCGACACAGCCATTACAGCTATCCAGTCTAACAACCATTAAGATAAGCCAACCATAACAACTGGCCATTACTAGCGGGTCATAACAAAGGACCATACCAACAAACCGTACTAGCCACCGACTGATTGCACCCAACACTGACTCCTGCAGGCCGACTTCTGCAGGGTGACCCCTCCTCAATCCTTCTTCTCAAGTGGCTGCAATCGTCACCCCCGATCCTCATTAAACCTCATGAATCTTCATTTGAAATCCAGAGCAATCCTTCGCAATCNGGCTGCAATCGTCACCCCCGATCCTCATTAAACCTCATGAATCTTCATTTGAAATCCAGAGCAATCCTTCGCAATCCTCACCAACCAGCAACACACAACACAATCACCACCACATACACCACAATCACCACACTGTGCAACATAATCACCACCACATATACCACAATTCTCGCCAATCCTCACCTATCAGCACCACACACATTACAATCAGCACCACACATGCTACAATCACCACAGCATGTTTCACAATCGCTCCACCTGCTCTGCGATAGCTACGCAATTTCACCGCATGCTTCGAAATATGAACCGCACATTCCACAATCAGCACCACATGCACCGCAGTTAACACCACCCGCAAAATCCTCGGCAATCTTGGTCAATCGTCACCAATCCTCTGCAATCCTCACCAGTCCTCCTTTGCAATCCTCACCAGTCCTCCTCTGCAATCCTCACCAATCCTTCGATCAATCCCAATCCCTTGATCGATCCCTTGATCGATCCTTAGATCAATCCCACAGTTTGAGGTCTGTCCCCACCCATACATATATAAATTATATTTTTCATNCCTTGATCGATCCTTAGATCAATCCCACTGTTTGAGGTCTGTCCCCACCCATACATATATAAATTATATTTTTCATAAATTATCCCCAATTTATACATGTCGATTGAATTAATGATTTGTATGCAGTCCACTATCGACACATTTTCTTTTTTACTTTGGTTCTTATTAATAATCTGTATGCTGATATTTGCCTTAATAGTTGAGTGCTCATAGCACCACTTTAAGTTGTGTGTGATAAAATGATACAGCCCAAAGGAAAAAACACAATAATTAATTTGTTTTGAAAATATTATGATTATTTTTACACATTAAAATATTAGAAGATAGTAGTTCATCACATTATGCAATACAGACCCAGACCTTCAGTTCACTAATGATTGAAGATATGTCGTTAATGTGCGAGAAATCTCCACCTTGCCGCAAAGATATTAAACATTTGAGTCTATCAACAAGTTCATTAGGGTCTTCCGGAAATATGTAGCCAGTGTTCACAGTGTATTTTGCCTTCTTCGTGTAATGTAGCTCGTTGTAGAAAATGAGGTAGAGCTATGTGTCAGATCATCGAGAAAATCACCATCGTCTTCGGCACCATTACTGTCTTCATGATCANCAGATCATCGAGAAAATCACCATCGTCTTCGGCACCATTACTGTCTTCATGATCATTTTCATCAAAGTGGTCTTCATGGTCATCTTCACCTCTTGTTTTGTATTCCATATTAAATCAACTTTTGTTTGTAGCATGACAGAAACATAGATTTAGATGCGCTCTCTCATCATACCACGAAGATGAATTGTGAATACTAAGGCCTGCCTTTGAACTCAACGAACGTGGAGCCGNTCATCACATTATGCAATACAGACCCAGACCTTCAGTTCACTAATGATTGAAGATATGTCGTTAATGTGCGAGAAATATCCACCTTGCCGCAAAGATATTAAACATTTGAGTCTATCAACATGCTCATTAGGGTCTTCCGGAAATATGTAGCCAGTGTTCACAGTGTATTTTGCCTTCTTCGTGTAATGTAGCTCGTTGTAGAAAATGAGGTAGAGCTATGTGTCTGATCATCGAGAAAATCACCATCGTCTTCGGCACCATTACTGTCTTCATGATCATTTTCATCAAAGTGGTCTTCATGGTCATCTTCACCTCTTGTTTTGTATTCCATATTAAATCAACTTTTGTTTGTAGCATGACAGAAACATAGATTTAGAAGCGCTCTCTCATCATACCACGAAGATGAATTGTGAATACTAAGGCCTGCCTTTGAACTCAACGAACGTGGAGCCGCGACCTGCATCATCACTGCCTGATTTTCGTCGGTGTCGATTCTGCGATCGAGTTTTCACCTTCGGTCAAAATTCTCCTCTGTATGATAGAACCAACTGCACAAAGAGTTTTTTTTTCGTGTGATGAAGCATTACGACATTTATCCCATGTAGTTTATGCAAGGCGATACATTGAACGAATGCACAAATATCTGCTAGGATTATCCTACTGGGAGCCAGCAAGTGAAATCGTCAATACCCCTTGCTGCAGCGATGGGTACTGATACCACAGGCAGTTAATATGACACAGTTAATGCTAAAGATGAAATTATTTGCAGTTCAGACTGTTGGTGCGAAATAAACAATTGCAAGACCTTCACGTGAAATCTATGAACTTTTA
Organism: Clitarchus hookeri; assembly: GCA_002778355.1. Taxonomy (NCBI): domain Eukaryota; kingdom Metazoa; phylum Arthropoda; class Insecta; order Phasmatodea; family Phasmatidae; genus Clitarchus; species Clitarchus hookeri. Next base: position 43,287 of record NQII01006882.1, on the reverse strand, counting down.
TATAAATAGCCATAAGCTCTAAATACTGATGACCATACAACTCCTGCTACAAAGAAAAGAAGATATAAATATTGAACACAAAATAGGAGGTTAAGATGACTATGAAGACAGCATTGATTTAAATGAACACGGTGACACACTCCCCTCTACCTCATTTGTTGCAATGAGCGACATGAAGAAGGCAGAAGATACTGAGAACACTGGCTACATATTTCCCGAAGACTGTAGTGAACTTTTTGACACTCACACACGTGATAGCTTTGCAACAAGGTGGAGATTTCTCGCACATTAATGAGATTTTCTCGGTCATTAGTGAACTAAAGGTCAAGGATCATATTGCATGATGTGATTAACGTTCTTTCTTCTGATATTGTAATATGTAAAAATATGCATTACATTAAGAAATATAAATGTTTAAAATTTTTTGTGTTGTATCCTTTCACCCTCATAAATTTGGAGTGGTGGAATCAGCACTGAACTATTAACGCTAAGNAAAGAAGATATAAATATTGAACACAAAATAGGAGGTTCAGATGACTATGAAGACAGCATTGATTTAAATGAACACGATGACACACTCCCCTCTACCTCATTTGTTGCAATGAGCGACATGAAGAAGGCAGAAGATACTGAGAACACTGGCTACATATTTCCCGAAGACTGTAGTGAACTTTTTGACACTCACACACTTGATAGCTTTGCAACAAGGTGGAGATTTCTCGCACATTAATGAGATTTTCTCGGTCATTAGTGAACTAAAGGTCAAGGATCATATTGCATGATGTGATTAACGTTCTTTCTTCTGATATTGTAATATGTAAAAATATTCATTACATTAAGAAATATAAATGTTTTAAATTTTTTGTGTTGTATCCTTTCACCCTCATAAATTTGGAGTGGTGGAATCAGCACTGAACTATTAACGCTAAGNTAAATTTTTTGTGTTGTATCCTTTCACCCTCATAAATTTGGAGTGGTGGAATCAGCACTGAACTATTAACGCTAAGACCCGCATACATATTATTAATAAAGACTTTAAGTATAAAAATTAATGAATGCATAGTTGACTATATACAAAACATTAATACAGTCGACGTGTACCAATTGGGAGACATTAGTTGAATGAATGTACACTATTGGTTGTGAAAATTGCAACACCCAGAAAGTAATGTCCGAATGAATCCAAACTCGGGGGGTGTGTATAACAGTGTACCGGCAATAAGTGATTACGATTGCAGAGAGTTGGCGTACACATAGGCCCAGATGCGCCCTCGTGTGGCCGAAAAGGTTCGTGTTATGCCAAGTTTATTCAGCGAAGAGTTATCAAACGAAGTGAAAACAAGTGCCAGTATGCCTCATCGATGTCAAACGACGCCATATCAGCATGTGAGTGAGTTCGAATGGGGAATAATGATCAATCTCCGAGAAACAGGTTTCTCATACCGTAAAATTTTGGCTCGCGAAAGGCATGCTGCTTTGAAAGTGATGCTTTTGTAGATCCAGTGGATAGAAGAGTGTAGTACGCAGCGACGAGCGGGTACTGGACAATACAATGTGACCACAGCATGGGATGACTGCAATCTTGTCCGCATGGACATAACGGACTGTTTAGTCTCGTCCACAGTGTTGGCTAGANCACAGCATGGGATGACTGCAATCTTGTCCGCATGGACATAACGGACTGTTTAGTCTCGTCCACAGTGTTGGCTAGACACTAGAGCACTGCAATGGGTGTAGACCTATCTGTGTCTACAGTTCGATACCGTCTGCTGCGGGCTGAACTGGTGGCATGCATTCCATAGCATCGGCTTCCATTGTACATAAACCACAAACGCCTCAGACTGTAATGGGAATGTGAATACCGTCACTGGCATGCTTAGTGACAAAGCTTAGTGTTTTTCGGAGGAGTCCTGCTTCAACCTGTCCTACAGTGATGTCAACATGCGTTTTGTACAATACTTTGGTGACCACAATCTGGGAGCCTGCATTGTGGAGCGGCATAATGGACAAACACCAAGTGTGATGGTTTGGGGCGCCATCGGATACAACATGCGATTTCGACTCCAATGTTTTGAAGGCATTCTGGACAGTAACTGCTACATCAGGGAGGTTTTCGAGCCCGAGGTACTGTCTCTCCTTCAGGCGACTCCACATGCCATATTNACAGTAACTGCTACATCAGGGAGGTTTTCGAGCCCGAGGTACTGTCTCTCCTTCAGGCGACTCCACATGCCATATTTCAAAGGACAATGCCCAGTCACATGTGGCGAGTATTGTTTAAGACTTTTTCAATGAACGATGGTTACCGCTGCTTCCCTGGCCTGCATGTTCGCCGGACATGTCACCATCGAACATGTCTGGGATATGGTAGGTCGGTGACTTGTTGGTCACAGACCTCCAGCAACCACTTTTGATGCTTTGTGGACTCGCATACAAACTGCGTGGAGTGAGATAACCCAGGAACATATCCAGGTCCTATTTGATTCCATGCCACGATGTTTAGGTGCTCTCATTGCAGCAAGTGGGGGCTTCACACCATACTGAGTTCTCACGGACATATATGATGTAAAGATTTCTAATAATAATCTATTGTGTTGTATTGATGAATACCTAATATGTGGTATAAAGTTCATTTCAATCACATGCATCCTTCTTGGTGTTGCATTTTTTACAAACAGTGTAATTTCTACGTGTATGGGTGGGGACAGACGACAAACCGAAAGATTGGTCAAAGGATCGATCGAGGGATTGGGATTGATCGAATTATTGATGAGAATTGCAGAAGAGGATTGCTGAGAATTGTGGAGGAAGATTACTGATGATTGCAGTGGATTGCAGAGGATTGCGAATTATTACAGAGGATTGCATAGGAGTGTATANGGAGGAAGATTACTGATGATTGCAGTGGATTGCAGAGGATTGCGAATTATTACAGAGGATTGCATAGGAGTGTATAGGTTTTTGGAGGATTGCAGAATGTTGATGAGGAAAGCTGAGGATTGTGGATGTGGTGTAAACTAAGGTGCATGCATTGAGTGCGGTGTTGATTCGGAGTGATTGCAGAGTGTGAGGCGCTGAATGCAGAGCAATTTTGTAGCAAATGAGGAGCATGTGGTTCTGATTGTTTTATGCATGGTGCTGATTGTGGTGCATGTTGTGCTTATGGGTGAGAATTGGTTAGGATTGCTGTAGATTGCGGAGGAGGNTGCATGGTGCTGATTGTGGTGCATGTTGTGCTTATGGGTGAGAATTGGTTAGGATTGCTGTAGATTGCGGAGGAGGATGGATGATGTGTGGGAGGAAGATTGGAGATGATGGGTGAGGGTTGCGAGGGATTGCAGAGGATGAGGATTGTGGAGGAGGGGGATGTTTGAGGATGAAGAGAATTGAGGAGTTAGTAGGCATTAGTTAGTAGGCATTAGTCAGTAGGCACGAGTCGGTATAGGCACGATTCGGTTGGCTCGTGTCGGTTTCGGTGCAGTCTGTGTGTAATCTGTTCAGTCAGTCGTGGACTAGTATGGTTTGTCTGTATGGTGNCTCGTGTCGGTTTCGGTGCAGTCTGTGTGTAATCTGTTCAGTCAGTCGTGGACTAGTATGGTTTGTCTGTATGGTGTTTTGTTATGACCATCTAGTAATGGTCAGTTGTTATGGTTGGATTTTATTGATGGTCGTTTGACTGTATGGCTGGAATTACTGTGTTGTATGTGTGGTCCTTATGGTTCGGTGGTGTTGACTTTCATGGCCAGTTCATATTTTTAGCTGGTATTGTTGGCTTGCACGGTTAGAGTCTTGCAGAATAAACAGACAATAAAAACTGACCAGGGTTGGTAGCCTGCTGATCGTCGTACCAGCGAGTGGCTGTACTTTGCCATCTTTATGAGAATCTAACATTAATGGTCACATATATTCAACTGTGTTTTTCACATTACGTACATAATTTTTTCCCTCTATCTTTTTTTTTTATTTATTTGAGATTTGTTTTTCATTTTTCGAGTTCAAGGTTTTTGGGTTTAATATCAAGGTCGACAACCACCAACATTTTGGTCGGAGTCATCAATGTAATATTTCCTCGATATATACAATTACTATTTTTTTAAGGTGACAATGTGGAAGGGAAGGGGTTGTAGTTTATGGTGGACCGGGGGATAACATTATATTTTTCGAATTGTTGATTTTTTTTAGTTTTTTTTGGCGAATACTTTTTACGATTGCGAGATGTTTGATGGAGGATAGGGTGTGAGCAAGGCTAGGGGTGTGNGGGGGGTGTTCTTGGGGTGTGGTGATGGGGTGGAGGACTGCCAACTTAACAGCCAATAATAATAATATTGGGTCGGTCGTCTTCTGGATGTGGTGCTGGGGGAATCTCCCTCCGATAATGAAATTTTTTATATATTTTATTTACAATTTTTATATAATATTTTATAAATTTACAAACAAATTTTTTTTAAATTTTGTAGAAAAGGCAATTTAAATTTGTGGGCATGGGGTAAAGCTCAAGGTCACATGTCTTCAAGGTGACCCGTGTCCATTATGATGGCCTGTTGATGTCATAACATGGGGGCCATTCGGCACCTCAACTTCTCTCCTGGGTCCTTTTGTGCCCGATTCGCCATTTATATTATACTTATGTACTTAAATTCTCGCAATCTACCATATAAAAAACTCGCCAGTTAAACATGCCCTGGTCCATCGTTAACGGTACTAGCTATGGCAGGCTAATGAAATTGACTATTCGGAACTGTTATACTCTAGGGCATATTGTCAGAACCAGTCGTCGGACACCAACATTACAATTTCTGAGGACTTTTATTGCAGCTTTGATAGGATGCAGTGTTATGATACTAAAGTTGGAAGTGGTGGCATTTATTTTCATTGTACTACTAATAGGAAACCTCATATCACATGCACCTGCGCCCGATATTTGAGTAATGCAAATTATACAGTATTTGGGCAGTAACATGCTTCCACAGTGTGACAACAGATTAGAATATGCTCTTTTTTCTATCAGCTCGATGATTNGTATTTGGGCAGTAACATGCTTCCACAGTGTGACAACAGATTAGAATATGCTCTTTTTTCTATCAGCTCGATGATTGTTCGGTATATAACACAAGGTCAGTTATTTTATCTCTTGGATACAGTCAGGAGGGACTGTTTCACTAGAACGCTCGAAATGTATTCTTGAACAGAATGAAACATTTTTAGGGCGACCTGGAACCTTGTTTCCTTGTATAAACAGTAGAATAAAAAACATATAGGAATTATTCATGACGCTACATGAAGAATCGAAATAAATTGTACCAACTTTCTACCATAAATTTAAAACATATCCAAGAATTAATGCTGAATAAAAAATAATGGGAGGTTCAACAATGGAGCGGATTAAGATGTTATTTGCTTAATGTCAAGATATTTTTTCTTATTTNAAAAAATAATGGGAGGTTCAACAATGGAGCGGATTAAGATGTTATTTGCTTAATGTCAAGATATTTTTTCTTATTTTAACCCCCCTCCTCTAGCAACTCCTACTCATTCCAAATATTCCTAGGTGCCACGGTTGTGTCGTGGTTAGACTACTCGCCTCCCACCCTGGTGAACCGGCGTCCCTGGATTTTCAAATGTGGGAATCATGTTGGACAATACCGCTGGTAGGCGGGTTTTCTAGGGGATCTCCTGTTTCCCTCGCCCTTGCGTTCCGGCGATGCCCCATACCTCGTTTCACCCTNTAGGCGGGTTTTCTAGGGGATCTCCTGTTTCCCTCGCCCTTGCGTTCCGGCGATGCCCCATACCTCGTTTCACCCTCATCGACTCTCAAAATATAGATCTTAAGTACTGCACATATCTCTTCGCTTCACTTCACTTCACTTCACTTCCAAATNCATCGACTCTCAAAATATAGATCTTAAGTACTGCACATATCTCTTCGCTTCACTTCACTTCACTTCACTTCCAAATCTTTCTCTTTATAATTCTATCACTCATATAATGATTTTGTGGTAGCAGTTTTTAAGGCTGGTAATGCATTATTTAATTGTTTATAAAATATTCCGGAGAAATTTAAATTGGGGTAATATACTAATATAATAAGAAACGATAATTTGGTTTTTTTTAATTATAGCTTTATTTAAAGCACTCCAAGCAAACATCAGTGTATGCATATTCCAACATTAATAAAATGTAGGGATTGGATTTAAAATTTAAATAATATAAGTGAAATTAAACAAAATTCATAAATCTCTGGAATGTATTTGCACTCTTGAAATAACAATAGACACAGAGGTGTGTGTTTTGTTTGAAATGACAACTGGAAATGAAGTAAGAATTAAATAAGAAAGAAATATATACACTAACTATAAGAAGATAGATTAAGTGTTAATATTATATATCCTTTATTTCTTAGATTGTTATATGAATTTAATTCTACTCTTCTAGCATTACAAATAGTTACAGGGTTTTATTTTCTGAAATTAACTCTTCTTGCTTTCAGTTGAACAAACCGCATTATAACTCGATCTGTATCCAAATATGTCCAAATATTCAAGTAAGTCAATTCTAAATGACATGGTTGCTTAGCCACATAACCGTTGTTTACTAATTGTTGACGTTAAATAAGTTATATTATTAGTTTCAGTTTTGAAACTATCTCTTTCTGTTAGCCTTTGAGATCGGCAAAGTTAAAAGTATCATATGTAATACATTGATATTGAGGAATTTTTTTCAACTTAGTTATTCTTATCTATCTCGTTCAGTACTTTATGTGTAAAAGTTGTTGAAGTTAACATAGATAGAAGAGCTGTACCACTAACCCCAAAATCTTCAAACCTAACTTTTGTATAACTTTTACATGTTTAAACCTTATTTTTCAACACAAAATATCGAACATCTATATCTCCCAAAGAAACATCTGAAGACCAGAGGAAGAAAAGTGAGAATGCCATTAGAAGTGAAATGTTCAGAAGGGAACATTTATAGTTCAAGTCGTTTTCAGTCATGACAAATACTAATATTGTATTCTGAAGTTCAATATGTCGCGTATACAGTAGTGTAGTAACACTATATTTCCAAATACATTTTAATATGAAAAAAAATTGAAGCTGTGTGGTTACATAACTTTGCAGAAAAAAAGGGAGTATTTCATGAATTGAATACCAAAAACTAAAGAATGAATAATTGTTATTACACTGTAAGTATTCATCCTTGTGTCATATTTTTCATTCACAATTTAATAGGTGTGTCATTCACTTTTAATGAAGTCGCCAAAATCAATACTCATTGCTCCTAGGAAAAGAAAAGCTGCACATATGATCTAGTTTCGTATGATGCGCGTATTGTTGGTAGACTTTCTGGTGCAGTGAGGTAACTCTTTGTTTGTCATCATTGCTTCAGGGCATACAAATCTTGATAGCTTCTGCAGAGCTATGAATATCAGAATCAAGCCTAAAACCGTATTTAAGGTACATAATTTGTATTGAAATGGCTTTACTGAAACTTTGCAATACCGTTATGCTAAATAAGGCTAATGATAACGAAAATTGCTGTCAGCCTACTCTAGTTCACATCTTCTCAAATGCAAGCGTAGTGTAATTTCTTTGTTTAGAAAGTTCACCAACTCTCGGTGCTGGTGGACGATTTACTGCCAACTCGTGTGCTCTCTTCGCGAAGACCGGAATGGAAAGTATGCTTTGCAGTGCCACGACCAGTTTAACATGTGGAGGGAACATCAGCGATAACTCGTGCAGCATATTGCTCGGCCTACCATTGAGATATGTGCCACTCGCCAAATTAAAGTTTATTCGTATCACATCAACAGGCAAGATGTTTACAGGTCTCGACGATTTGTGGGTTTTGCTGACTTCGTATATGCGTGGTTCGAACTCCAACATCGTTCCGATGGAATACTGTTTCGTAAAGACGATATCTTTGCTGCATCTGATGACACTATTCAAAGTATTGGGATTCCCATGTATTTCGAATTGTGTGTCGGGAGCCAGAAAATCCTCGTCGTACCTTGCAATGTCGTCTAGTTCGTAAGAGCTAGTGCGCAGTGTTACTTCATGGGAGACATTACCGCTTTTCACGAGGTACAGCTTGCAGTTTTATTCATCTATGTTCGGTATCACACTGTAGGTTTGAAAATTGACCAAATAACTGCACAATTCCCTCTCCAGGTTGAGCGGAGGAAATTGTACCACATGCAGCTAGGAGCTACGACCCGTTTAGGTAAGCATTATCGACATGACTGATCGATTTATAGCCATTTTATTAAATTACTTGTACAAACAAGAAAGCGAAACCACATGTGCCCATAGCTCCATGTGTTCGGCATCTGCTCCATCACACAGTTGTAAGTCCGATTGCCATTTTTCAGGTACTGTCGCAGATCAGTCAGAGGATTGAAATTCCCAAAACTGTTGAAGTAGTATGCAGGTTTTTCACGTGTCACATTAGCCACCCAGTAAGTACCAGGCCTGGCTGTCATATCCAGGTTTATTACGGCACATTCGTCACATTTGGGTTTAGGGGGCAAAGCATATCGCATAAACATTCCGTGAAAAATAGGTACCTTCAATTTGTGTGGAAACATTTCCAAATTCATGTTCGTGAATGGTTGTTTCGGTAGAGATTTCATTATCGCCTCTTTCTGCTGCATCACTTTTGCACACCACCTTATTCTAATGAACATGGCCTTAGGTAGAGGCCTTGGCAATTTTGTACCCATGGCGATAGCTTCCATATTTCCATTGTACCTTTGGGTCTCGGACAACTGCTTCTGTTTGTTCTATGCTGTGTTGATGTCTCTGACAATATCTCTCGTGGCTACTATTAGGCCTCCGAGGGCCGCAAGTGCATGCAAAAGTAATGTAAAAGATGTTTTCTTGGTCTTGCATGTTTTTCTTCCCTTTGTCAATGATTTTGGTTATACTTGTGATTTCCACTTGTTCTTTGCACCAATGCACCAAAGCACCCATGCCCATCTTTACCTTGACCTTCATAACAATGGAAACGCCCCATGCAGCAATTTTTAACCAAGCCGGTTGTTCAGTGTACAGCGTATTTCGTCGACTCTATGTGCGAGTATCTTCTCTGCTGGTGCCATGTTTGTAGATCCTTGTGCTGGAATAAGCTATATGGTTTTGCTTGCAGGCTTTGTCCAGGACGTTGATGCCCATGTCAACATGTGCTAGCATTTTAGCTAGCTTCATTCCCGGCCTGCAGAACATGTATCTGAGACTTGGCTGCTCGATTGGTAGATTATTGATAAGCAAATCGTCGATCCCGTTTCAAGATATGGAATTACCTCTTCGAGACATCGCTGTGAACTGACCCGAAAACTTATAAATTTGCTCCTTTTATAAATTTTTGTTTCAGATTCATTGTAGAATTGGAACAGTATGCACATAAAGTACTGATTATGCATATCCTTTGTCAGTTCAGTAGTAAAGCTCTGCGCAATTTTCTCTGACATGAAGCAATTTCCTGCATGATGAAACCTTCAAGTATGACATTTCAATGCAAACTTTGTTAACGTAAATTTTCTCGATGTGATATTTTTAAGAGGCATTAAAAAATGTGCACCAATAGATCTCTGCAACCACAACCTTCGCACATACTGCCTGCTCTCTAATGAGCACTGTACACTCCGAAATCGCTCCACAATTGTTCTGCAATCGTCGGCCTGCTCCAAAATCACTCCGCATGCTCTGCAATCAGCAATATATGTCCCACAATCGCTCCACAGTGGCTCCTCCTGCTCTACAACCAGCACCGCTCGCATAACAAGATAGTATTGATAACATACATATTGTTAAGCAAGATGTTACTCTACCCATACACAATAGTGCTTAAAAGGAATCCATCTCGCACGAATCACGACATGGAAACATATTTCCGAATACAGTGTGCTGCATCGTAACTGGTCCTTAAAACTGTGGAAAAACATGCATGGCTCTTAGCCTTTTGGAGGAATCAAATGGTCTTCAGTTCCTGAACAAGTACCTGTACTCTAAAATGCTCCAGCAACTGAAATGTCAGCATCTGGCACATGTACTACATGCCATGGATGGTGGGAAACATTTCCCTTGCAGTGATAATAAAGCTGTCGTGCCACCAAATGAAGCATTGCCAAACTCTGTATTTGTCTTCGATCACATCATGTGAGAAGCAGACTTGCATTCAAGAATACTTTAGCATGGGATGGCATGCGAAATTGGACTCGTCCAAACTTATTTACATATACCCAAACAACATCTTCGCGACAATGCGAATGTGTTAGGGCATTTCGCATAGATGACACGAACTTGCAACACATGTAGGACGATCACGTCAATACGGACATGACATCGGATTTCAAGAGTCTGTGTGCCTTGTGTTGAAAAGACAAGTATGGATTTTTGGTCATTGTTAAGAACTGGCCTCTATATAATGGGAGGTACCGATGGTGATTCAATCAGTTCATTATTGATCGTCAAGAATGAGTTGCAGAATATAGAAATTCGGGTAAAGTAGCCTCAAACTGCACCTTGACAAAGACGAAGATGGAGGTTATCTCGTACCAAGAAACAATGGGACTTGCGATGCTGGTAGAAGAATAATTCGAAATGTTGGTGTGAACCGGCACGATTTAAAGATGCTGCTACCAAACATTTCGTCCTCTTAACAGGTAATAGCATAAACTGAAAATTACGCATTGTGTTTTCCGAACAGAACGAATATACAGGCATAATCATAAATATTCCCTCGGATCTGATGAAATAGATATTCTACCAGGTGGGATCATCCAAGTAGGCGATTACAAGATGAATGATACCCCCTGCCGTTACGAACTTTTATTTCTCAAGGAGCCTAGGGAGTATACAGAGCGATGACCTGATAGAATACATGACATTGCTCAAACCACTGCATGCGCTTTACCCAGATAACGATCCCGAGACCGGTGCTTATAAGGATGAAAATATAAAAAAATCGTCATTATCGCAGACCTCTTCAGTGACTTAGCACTGAATAGTGGGGAAGAGGTGGAGAAGTCAGACAGTGACAAGAACATAGACTATGTATTTTGGGACTACCCGAACGAACTTGTCGATAGGCTACAACTACTGGTCGCTTCGCAAAGGGTAGGAAATTACACGCAAACCAACGAGATTATATCCATCGCCATAGAACTGGAGGAGGTAATCTACATATGAGTCGGATGGGTATCGTCCACGAACTGCATGCGGCTGCCAGGCGCAACTACTGTCGTCGCTACGTCATGATTTGTGGGATGAACTACCTGTTTCAAGCCGACCTCGTTGAGTATATACCGTATTTGCGGGTCAACAACGGCTACATATACATGTTGACACACATCAATGCCTATAGCAGATTTTCCTAAACTAGTTTAGTAGAAAAATGAACGCGATTTCACAGAGACCATGGCGGATGTATTACGCAGAGGTTGCATCCCGACTAATGTACAAACCGACCAGGGCAAGGAATTCTACAATGCTAGGTTTACTGCCCTGATGAAGAAACATAACATAAATCATTTTTCCATGTACAGCAATTTCAAAGTATCCATCGTCGAAAGGTTCAACAGGACTCTGAAGGGCAAGATGTGCAGGCATTTCACTGCGAATGACAGCTACAAGTGGCTGAAGCTATTTCCGCAACTCGTTCGCGAATATAATTCTACCATTCATTCTATCACTCACATGAAACCCGAAGACGCCAAGGATGAATCCCTTCTTCGAACCGTGTATGCCATTCCGAAGAGGAAGGACCCTTGCAGGCCTAAAGCCAATATCGGTGACCTGGTGCGCATCTCCAAACAGATAGCCTTCTTCGAGAAAGGGTTCACAGCGAATTGGAGCCCAGAACTATTTCGTGTGTGACGTATACGTAACTACGCTTCGAGGACCTCCTATTTCAAAGATCTTAACAACGTACCCATCCATGGCGGTTTCTACGCCGAGTATATCCAGCGTACGAAGTTTCCAGATGTGTATTTAGTCGAGAAGTTGCTGAAACGATGTAATTGAAGGGCACGCATCAAGTGGTGGGGTTTTCCTGCCTTCGACAATTCACGGGACGTTGAAGTGGATATCGAGAGGTAAACTGGCCATGGAATAGGACGATTTATTATATATATATATATATAAAGACTTATTCAACAACTTATGTGTTTCCTAATGATATTGTAAAAACATTTTCCGAACAAATTTATTATTTTTTTTAATGTTTTCTTTGGTATTTTTTTAAAAAAGATAGAATTTAATTTTTTTTAAATAAGAAAATAATATTTTTAAAATAAGATATACTTCAAGATTGGGGGACTCGCGTCGCAAAAATGTTTGGAAATGAATAAAATGGGACAACACAATGAAAAAATTATGTACTTTGCAAAATGTGAACATCAATCTAATTAATGAAATGAAATGAGAAACACCGGAGAAAACCTGCAAAACACAGAAAAAAATTCAGGATGACCCCGTCGGTAATCATGCCCTGTACGCTGTGGAGGGAAGCCTGTCCGCTGCGCCACTACCCCACCAAGGGCTACGCCGACACAAGTTAAATGTATAATTTTAAAAATAATTCCATATGTGGTTTTTAACTTCCACCATGTCTAGCCATTGCGGTGAAATATCGATTACTGCAATATTATTCAATTGATGCACTCAGTTTTTAAATTTCCTTCATCAAAATTATATTTGCGGTATTCGACTCGAGAAATATGCAGCTCTCGTTAGCTACATACAGTTTGTTGTTAGCACATGGGCTACAGTAGTATTCTTAGTCCCATTCTCAATTATTATTATCAAATTGAGAAACTATCTGTGGAGTTTTCCTACTACCTTACTGTATTCCTGAAACACATTTAGAGAGCAGTGTAAATAAAATCGATCGTTCCCTACAATTATTTTACGATATTCTACACACAAACTATAAAATACTTTGTTTTGCTCGGGAAATGAATGACTAAAATTATTGTTACACATTTCTCCCATATCCAACCCGTACCATGCAGTACTAATGCTGAATGGAAAGACTATGTGTACAGTCATACAGTGGAAGCATTAACAATCAATTTCTTTACCTACGCGATAGAATATGTGTGCGGAAACACGAAACTTAAGTTTTGAAAATGATACTACAAACTGCATTAATTTTACTAACTAATTTCTCAATTTATATGGGACTCGTGTTACGGGATTAAAATTTGTAATAGGCCCCCTTGACATTAAATAAGTATAGTAATTATTTTTAACACAAATACTCGTCCTGTTCAAGTATTTGGTTATTGCGAAACTATTGACCGGTAATTAAGTTTCTCAACGATCCCCCGTATTTTTAATTAATACTAGAGTTGCATTTTGTGTAGGTTTCAGAGTAAACAGTAGAATATAAAACAGTTAATTATTTTGGATACTAAGTAACATTAGTATATATCATTTTTGTGTATATGAGAAAAGCAAATGTGTCCCAGATACTGAATGATACGCTAGTGTCTCCACACAAATACACGACTGGAGAGAGTGGAGAGAGGAGAGAAGAGAGAAGAAAGAATATAGAGAGAGAAGAGAAAGAGTAATAATATTAAAAACTATTGTAGTCAGTGATTTTTTTGGGCGGCTAGCTCCCCATCTGCAATCAAGTGTTCGGCGAATATTGTATGTCTTATCTGAAAACGAAGTTTGTGTGTGTCTGCGTGCACATATGCGTGTCTACAATGTGGAACCCAATTTGCTATGCGTACAGCGCCACGAGCTTTGACACCTATGGGTACGTGTGTGTGCGTCCCTGTGTGTCTGTGTGTGTTGGAGTGTGCGTGTCCTCCTTAAAAACTTTTGAACGTTGCAACATGATTTCACCAATCTCGGTACGCATATAGTACATAGCAAGGACATCCGACTTTTATACTTTTTGATTGCAACCGTTGCTTACTTTCAAAATAGTGGTTATTTTAAAATTTAAGGAACTATGTCATATCTCGTGAACCATTTAGCAGATTTAAACCAAATTTTTTGAGGTTGGAGTGCATCATACAAGCATTGAATGTAGAAAAGCATATTATTGTTCGTCTGTAAATTTGAATGAGAGCACTACATGATAAATAAATCTCATACATCATATCTCAAAACCTACCGAACCGATTTTCGCCAAATTTTGCAAGTAAATAATACTATGGTTGAGGTTAAAAACAATAAGTAATTTATTTTTAAAATGTCGGACATACGATTATTTTAGGTTTATTTCATACATGCCATCAAATAGCCTTATTGAACGTCATTTTGTAAGATGGTGCCATATTAACAAATAAAGATTTTGTTATTTCTCTGGAAACAATTTACCGATTCGTGCCCAATTTGACAATAGTACTGTGGTAGTCCAAATAAATGTATTTGTTTTAAATGAGTCAGACATATTTTTAAAAGAGCTATTAAATAAGAATTTTAGCTCAGTATGCTAAATTTACGAAACGATATAAACAATTTCATTTTAGCTTAGTATGCTGGCGGTATTTATTAGTCACATCAAATGTTTCTACATGGTGACGTGTGTGTGCTATTTTAAAATAAATTTCGGGTAAAAATTGATTAGTTTCTTTTAGATTAGGAAAACCAGCATTACTGCGACAGATGACGTAAACTGGAATGTTTAAAATACGTTAAACATTTATTTTAAAAATAGCTACTATATAAACATTTTAGCATAGAATGCTATATTGTAGAAACCAAATAATCAATACCTACTTAACTTTGTATGCTGGCATTATATATTATACCTTGCAAATTTTGTCTTAAATTAGTATTATTTATACCATTTGGTAACATTAATTCATGTGAAAAAATATAATTTTTATATCATATCATAATTTCGGAAAAAGGCAGATTCCTACCAAATTTGGGAATTACATGGATTTACGACAGACGATGAAAATTTAAATATTTTGGTTGGGTGAGACTCTTATTTTCAAAATGGCGACTATATACGTGCTAAGTGCGCAAATATTTCTAACGGAGTTCTTTAAAGTTTAGATGGTATGTAGGCCTCGATGTCGCATTAGCAACAATATCAATTCAAGTCAAATCGGAAATACATGCAAAAGTAGTGATATAATAACAAATACACGCGTAATTTACCAGGGACTTGAACCCAGATTACCTCAGAGCAACCATAATCTAGTGTGCAGCCAACTACAATTCGGAGATAGGAATCAGAGCATCAACTTCGGAAATAATGAATCTGGTTTTATGAATGACAGGGTTCACTAAGCTGAAATATTTGAAATGCTGGATTTTTTTTTAAATAAGCGCTGAGCCACTTAAACACATAATTTTACATGTACAGTAGCGCTACTAGTGTGAGGAATTTNAGCTAGTGTGCAGCCAACTACAATTCGGAGATAGGAATCAGAGCATCAACTTCGGAAATAATGAATCTGGTTTTATGAATGACAGGGTTCACTAAGCTGAAATATTTGAAATGCTGGATTTTTTTTAAATAAGCGCTGAGCCACTTAAACACATAATTTTACATGTACAGTAGCGCTACTAGTGTGAGGAATTTGGAAGTAAATCAGTTGATTGGTTCCCAATATATGGCATAAAAACTCNTTGGAAGTAAATCAGTTGATTGGTTCCCAATATATGGCATAAAAACTCTATTTTATTATTTGGTGTTATCTTACAAAATTACCTAAAAAGAGGTTCTGTATACGATTCATCTTATAAATATTGTCAACAAACTGGGTTTGGTAGATTTTGGTTAAATTGTTTAATAGAAAGGACAAACTTATCTAAATCATTTATATGGCCACAGTTTTCAAAATCAGTTCCTCACCTTACATAAATACTGTAAGTTTACATAGCATTCTGTAGCATTACTAGTGTGCAAAATTTGGTGTAAATCGTAGAATCTATCCGGAAATATGGCTAAATGTTAAATTACCTCACCTGGCAATATCTTACAATAAGGCCGGCAAAAGAGGATCTCTGTATGTATAATTGATGTTTCTAATGAGTACTGTTAGTGTACAATATTTTGTTGAATATTTTGAATTGTTTAATAGATATTAATAACTAATTTAAATTATTTGTTTATGCGATAAAAGTAATGGCCTACCGACCTAACAATTTTAAGTTTACATTCCTTACCGCAGTACCGTTTGCGTGTAAACTTTAGTAGGAACCGGTTGATCGGTCCCCGATATGTGGTATAAAACGCAACATTTTTTGATGTGGCGATCTTCATAAATGGCTATCAAAATGGTTATGTATTAACAAATTTGATTATTATCATAATCACAGCCAGTATTTAAAGTTTGGTTGAAACTCTTTGGTAAATGTGGCGTACTAAGTAAATATACTGCCAGTATTTAGGTTATAGTTGATTATATAGATTCACATATATAGCATACTAAGATAGAATATTTATTTCGCCACCATTCTGAAAATAAATGCCTGGCCCACTTAAAATATATAGATAAATATGGCATGCCATAGTACAAAATCTTTCACAATTTGATAATAATCGTTTGATTGTTTCCAGAAATATAACAAAGATGTTTTCACGTGGGGCTATTTTACAAAATAGCCGAGAAATGAGGTTCTGTAAAGACATATTATCGTTGTAAGAGATACTGACAGTATTCAAAATAAAGTTGGAATTGATTACATAGTTTCGAAGATATTGCACACTAAGCTAAAGTTTCTGAATTACAGCCAGTTTGAAAATAAGAGCATGAGCCACTTACAACTTACCAGTTTACATCACCTGTCACAGAATTACTTGTTTGACAAATTTGGTAGGAATTGGTCAGTTAGTTGTTTCCTGAGATATGATAAAACTTTATTTGTTTACGTGGTGTTGCTTTACAAAATGGCGTCAAAAGAGGCTCCGTGTAGACAGATTTGATTTTTGCAATAGATACTGAAAGCATACTAAGTTAAATTGAAATTGCTTACAAAGTTTCGTACATTTAGTATACTATGTTTTCATGTTGTTTATATGGTAGCATTTTGAAAGTAAATATCGAACTTCTTCAAACACATACATTTATGTGGCCTACCGCAGTACTACTTGTCCGCCAAATTTGATACGAATGAGCATATTGTTTCCGAAGAAATGACATAAAAAGTGTATTTATTCAAGTTGCTCTATGTCACAAAAAGGCGCTCAAAGTGGTTACTTGTTAGACTATATGATGCATATAATAGATATTTTGAGCTTTCAAAATTTTGTGGAAATTGTCCTAACAGTATGGTGGATATATAACATAAACCTAAAATATTACATAATTGGTATTTAGAAAAGAAATTGCCCTATCGATTTAAATTTAATATTATTGCCTACCATAGAATTATTTACGTGCCAAATTTGACGAGATTTGGCCCGGTAGTTTTCGAGATATAACCTAAAAGCTTTATTTTTTCATGTAGTGCTATCTTAAAAATTGCAGATCAAAAACAATATCCATCACTGAATTCAATGCTTACATGATGCACTGTCAACTTACAAAATTTGGTTAAAATCGGTTGAATTGTTACCGAGATATGACATAGCACCCGAAATGTTAAAATGACCGCCATTTTGAAAGTAAGTGCCAGGCGTAGTGGAAAACTATAAAAGTAGAATAACCTTACTAAGTAGTATGTGTGTCCCGAGTTTGGTGATATTCGGTTCTCACGTCCAAACGTTTTAAGTGGGGAAACACAGAGACACACACACACACACACTTACACTCACACACACCTACACTCGCACACACCTACAACTACACACACCTACACTCACACACACCTACACAGAGACACATACAGGAAAGTGATATTATTTAGTTCGGAAAGTAAGAACAAATCTCTGATAATACGTATTCTCTTTATAAGAAAATCAGTTTGCAGCCTAAGCTAGATATTGTGACTATGGAGATATTGAAGATCTACAAGGCATAAATATATACATATATTTAATTAATACTAAAGAAAATATGGTGTAGGTAATGCCCAATTCTAAATTATATTCAGTTTAATTTTTTTGGTATCTTGCTTGCTTTGTCGTAGTTACCAAGAAATACAGGTGTTGAAGTAAAAAAACCNTTCAGTTTAATTTTTTTGGTATCTTGCTTGCTTTGTCGTAGTTACCAAGAAATACAGGTGTTGAAGTAAAAAAACCTGATATTAAAGGTCATCTAATTACATTTTATTGTATTTGAGTTTTTACTGGGTTTTCTGCCCATTAATATCAAGAACATATTGATAAAAAAAATATACATGGGTGCAAATAATTTTTTATGAACTACTTAAAAGATTAATCTGTATGTAAGACTGCCGACCCGTTAACAACAATATCATTGGAGATGGAACCAAAACATATGCAGCAGTAGTGAAGAATTTTTTTAATTCACACATACCTTACCCGGGACTTGAACACAGAAAACCACCTACTATATGATAATTTGCAACAAACGGCTTTANAATTTTTTTAATTCACACATACCTTACCCGGGACTTGAACACAGAAAACCACCTACTATATGATAATTTGCAACAAACGGCTTTACGGAGGTAGGATTCGGAGTATGAACTTCGGATTTAATCAGTCTAAAGTTTTGGTAGATAGGGTTTACAAACCTGAAATGTTTACATGGCCTTTATTTTTAAAATAACTATCTGAGCCTATTAAAACACTGAAGTTTGCCTGGCCTAACGCATACTGGTGCGATTAATTTGGTAGAAATCGGTCCATTACTTTCAGAGATACGGCAAAAAAGCTTTATTTTGTTATTAAGTGATATTGTACAAAATTGCAAAAAAAAAAAGAGTGTTTCTGAAAACAGCGCTTTTAATAGATAATGTAACGATACAAAATTTTGGTTGAATTAGGTTAATTTGTTTAATATACAGGATGAGTCACAGCACCCGTATCACCCCTTGTTCTCGGAAACCACACGACACAGGGGGTTTGGGAAAAAAATTACGATAACTATACCCTATATGAAGCATCGATTTGTAGTTATCCCATTCCCCCGAACTTACCGGTGGTAGTGGTATGGGGGTGTGAGCTTTGCAATTGCAAATCGGAATGTGGGTCGTTTAAGGTATCGTTGAATATATCGTCTGAAAGGAAACAACATTTACTAAGAGACTTTTTTCTGACGTGCATANGTCGTTTAAGGTATCGTTGAATATATCGTCTGAAAGGAAACAACATTTACTAAGAGACTTTTTTCTGACGTGCATAGTTTACACACAATAAAATAAATCATCTAAGCATATGGTTTATGACGTGCATAGTTTACGCAGAATGACAATTGATCGCAAACGTGTTTTTCTTACTACAATCAAAAGCAACGAAACGTGTTGTTTTTCTGACGTGCATACCTAGTTTGCATCGGGTGTACTGTAAGTACCGGTATGGTGTGAGAACTACAGTGAACTGGGAAGTGTGATGGTTTGGGGCGCCANGTCGTTTAAGGTATCGTTGAATATATCGTCTGAAAGGAAACAACATTTACTAAGAGACTTTTTTCTGACGTGCATACCTAGTTTACATCGGGTGTACTGTAAGTACCGGTATGGTGTGAGAACTACAGTGAACTGGGAAGTGTGATGGTTTGGGGCACCANACATCGGGTGTACTGTAAGTACCGGTATGGTGTGAGAACTACAGTGAACTGGGAAGTGTGATGGTTTGGGGCACCATTGGATACTACATGCGATCTCGACCCCATTGTATTGAGGCCATTCTGAACAGCTACCGCTACATCAGGGAGGTTTTAGAGCCCGAGGTAATGCTCCTCCTTCAGCCAAATCCACATGCCATATTTCAGCAGGACAATGCCCGTCCATATGTGACGAGGAATGTGCAAGCCTCCTTCCCTGACCTGCAAATTCGCCGGACATGTCGCACAATCGAACATATCTGGGATATGGTTGGTTGGCAACTTGTTCGTTACGGTCCTCTAGCAACCACTGCTGATGCGTTGTGGACTCGCATTCAAACCATGTAGAGGGAGATTCCCCAGGAACATATCCAGGCCCTCTTTTATTCCATGCCACGACGTTTAGGGGCTCTGATTGCAGAACGGGCGGGTGGAAATTGGTTAGGGTGGTTGGGGGGGTTTACAACAAACCTAATTCTCAAGGACAGAGATTACGTACTGTTGGCGTCAAACGTTGTGAGGGCTGCTCCCCTTAGTCCTAGTTCACTTCCCGCTCCCTAGGCTAGGCAAATTAGGAAAAATAGGGGAAAGTTTAGGTATAGTCGTAATCGTTGTCATTCCTGATGTTTTTTTGGGTCGCTGAACACGAATCTGAGGTTTGCTGACAGCATTTTTGCCCGGAACATTTTTTTTTTTTGCAAAAAACCTAGACATTTTGACACTTAATTTGGTTTTCTGCCTATATCTTGGCAACTATGCGTTTTTTCGAAACAACCATTCCATACAAAATTAAAGTAGACAAAATTGCCTACGTTTTGTCGATAACATTTTTTTCAACGACCAACCGTTCCGCCTCTAGAGCACGCCAAAAAATGGGGGAAATTCCTAAAAATCGCAAAAACGCCATATTTTGACTTTTACGCCCGATGTCCGTGGAAACGACTATGTTATGATAGTTTTGACCATGTATGGTATTGAACTTGATGAAATACACTTAAAATAAATGTTGGGCCCAATTGTNTTATGATAGTTTTGACCATGTATGGTATTGAACTTGATGAAATACACTTAAAATAAATGTTGGGCCCAATTGTTTGCAAAGAATTGTCTAAAATCAAATTGAAAGAAAGGAGACAAATTAGTGAAAAAAGTTATACTTAGCTATTGTTATATTTACATTAAAATTACTTAATACTAATAATAAATTGCGTAATTGCAGGTTAAAGACAATTTCGAAGAATGATGAAACTTAAACAGGTATTTGTAGGTATTTGTATGTACAGGTCCAGTACATTTATTGGGTATTTTCCGGTGGGTGGGGTATTCATTCATCTGGAACAGACAGGAAAAGTGTGTATTAGTGTTTATTAGTTGGCAATATTGGTAAGGAATATGCCGTAGGTAGGTAGGTAGGTACCTATGAACTTCAGAAATATTTACTGTTATTAAATTGTGGCGTAACTTGTGTTGTTTCACTCGTCGACTGAGGCTCGTTGGAGAGACACATCTGTAAAGAACAGGATGGAATTAGTGGCATACTTGAGATATTATTACAAATATAGGAATATGAGGGTTGTTCTATACGTAAAAGAAGTTGATAAGTACTACTAATGTGAAAACAAGGTTTGGAATTATAGGTGATGTTACATACCTTTGGAGCTTGTAGCTATATCTTCTTCCTCCTCCTCCTCCTCCTCCTCCAGTGACTCTAACGCTTCCTCCTCAGTTCGCAATTGAATCCCAAGTTCGACTTGAAGGTCCCAATCTTCGACCTCGTCCTCGTCGTCACTTACGGTCACCGCTGCGTTGTTGCATGATCTGTGCACGCAGTGGATGCACAGATCAGTGCACTTTAGCCCCCCTTCAGGCAGCTGCAGTTCCGTGCACAGGTCTTGGTGCACTTGCACATTACCAACTTGAGCAGTTGGGGGGAGCGGGGGCTAGAAGAGTCGTGATTGGATCGAGCCCGTTGCTGGTCCTCTTCCAACCCCAATCCTTAGCTCGTTTCTCGACCCCCATCCATTGCTACACTTGAAAGTACACCCTGTAACTGTGCTGTGCCGCTGCAGCTGCTGAAGGTGGTAGCGCAGCTATTTTCGACGAAGCCTTGAACGCTGCCTTCTTGTAATTAAGGAAGCGCAGGTGGTTCAGAGAGGGTGGAGTCCTCCCACTGTAGCCGTATACTTCGACCAAAAATCGTTCTCCGGCTGCGGCGATTGTCTGGGAAGAGGCGTTGCTGTCTTTAAAAACACTGACGACGTCAGCAAGGTCGCGATTTTTAATGAGTGCTTTTACAAACTTCAATTTCCCTTGGTTGAATGGTGCTGACGTCGTGTCACAGCCACTCATAGCATGTAAGAACAGAATGTTATCTGCAACAGTCTTGTTCTTTACAGCGAGGAGTGGAGCGTATGTTATTGATGGAGTTTTGTATTTTCCTGGCTTTAAGAATAAAACGTTGTTTTCCTTGCACAAACCAATGAGAATCACCAACAGGTCTACATCTTCTCCCACCACGACCACACTCTCATTGGATTTAGCCAGTGACAGCGCTTCTGTGACTATCAGCATGTTCGCATCTTCTGGTGCTTGTTTCGCAGTCATGTTGTGTGAGGCAAGCTTCTTCATTATCATGGCAATCAGTCGTTTTTTGTTATTCGGGTTGACAAGGAATTTTTCTTTCTTTGTGGTCGGGGTCATGGTTTAATCAAAGAGGATGTCCGCGGAACTAGTTTTCATAGATCTTTTCAACCTTTGTGCACTTTTCGTTCCACCTTGCGCATGTTCGGGGTACCCATCAAAGACAACTCTTGTTTGGGATCCATATGTTGTTATAATGTATCCAACGTATCCGTCACATGTTTTTGTAAAAGAATGGTTGTTGGGCCAGATAACTTTGTGCAGCAAGAACCCACCATCGATCACGTACTGCACTTGGCCGCTGAAGTCCTTGTTTTTAATGGGGACGAATTCTTTGTACAACTTTGATTTGGTCCCTTTTCGCAGACCATTCTCAAACAGAGAGAAAGAGTAAGGTCCCAGGTCGTTCGTCAAGAAGTATTCCAGTTCTTCATCTGAATTCTTAACCACACTGATTCGTTGAACCAACGTGGTGGGATTAATGGGGAAAACTTCGTTTTCTACTGGTATTGCGTTGCTCACAATGACAAGTGGCTGGACACGGTCATTACATTGAAATTTAGCATCACAAAAATTAGAATTGTCTGCAGCTCTTTTAATAATGCCGTCCATGCCTTTTTCCCAGGCTTGATGGCAGTCGACCCTGTTGTCAGCAAGAACTCCTGTGGGTCTTCAATGGCTCACTGAGATAAGACGCATAACCCCACATTTCAACACTCAAACAATCATTCCAATATGCAGTTATCATCTTTCCATGAGTTTGTGGCGCGCAGCAGGCCGGATGATGTTTACTTTTTTTTACTAATTTGTCTCCTTTCTTTCAATTTGATTTTAGGCAATTCTTTGAAAACAATTGGACCCAANACCATCTTTCCATGAGTTTGTGGTGCGCAGCAGGCCGGATGATGTTTACTTTTTTTTTTACTAATTTGTCTCCTTTCTTTCAATTTGATTTTAGGCAATTCTTTGAAAACAATTGGACCCAATATTTATTTCAAGTGTATTTCAGCGGACCCCGTATTTATTTTTGAGTGTATTTCATCAAGTTCAATGCCATACATTGTCAAAACTANTTTTGCCCATTTTTTGGTGCGCTCTAGCGGCGGAACGGTTGGTCGTAGAAAACAGTGTTATGGACACAAAATGTAGGTAATTTTGTCTACTTTCATTATTTATAGAGTGGTATTTTCGAAAAAACGCATAGTTCCCAAGATATAGGCAGTAAACCAAAAAAGGTGTCAAATGTCGAGGTTTTTTGCAAAAAAAAAATAAACAATATTCCGGGCAAAACTTCTGTCAGAAAACCTCATATTCGTGTTCAGGGACCCAAAAAACATAAGGAATGACAACGATTACGACTATACCTAAACTTTCCGCTAAAGACCCTTTTTTTTCCTAATTTACCTAGCCTACCCCCCGAAGGCTATGGTTTGGCCTGTGTGTTCTCTCCTTCGGCCGCCGCAAGATGTACCGTTGAACGACGTGCTACGCATCCTGCAAACATTCGACTTGCCACTTCAAACATAAGAGTTTAAAAGGTACATCAACGTATCTATGGTATACATTTTTGTTTTGTATCATAGTTTGTTGCGTGCCAGCGTACGGTACCAGATGTTCTGGTTTAAGTTCCGAGCAAAGCGTAGAGGTATTAATTTTTTCAGCTACACATCTTTAAAAGTGTATTGGCATGAAAACGAAATTATTATAACGGTGGGTGGGGATAACCTAAATATCATAGTCAGTACCAAAAATTTCAAAGTCATATTTTTACTAAGTTAATCATAATATTTTATATATTATTAAATGCTACCAGCAAAAAGTAATTTAGCAAATATGTAGTAGCAGTTTCACTGTTATTTCATAAATTTATTTAAAACTACATATTAACATTAAAAACCAGTAAGCGAGACAATTGTGCGAAAATATGCTTTGCAGAGGTTGATGATAAAATCGATAGACATGTCATTACGAAGTTAGTTAACTTATTTGTTTTCCAGCGTCAGTAGAATATTCCTGAAAAGTGGAATTAATAAAATCCTACTAATATTATAAATGCGAAAGTATGTGTGGGTTTATGTTCGTTACCAGTCAGCTTCATAATGTCTGAACGGATTTTGATAAAATTTGGTATGTAGGTACTTTAGGTCCTGGAATAGGACATGGTATACTTTTTATCCAGGAAAAGTGTACGGTTTCTGTGGAATAATAACAAAACGTAATTCTGCAACGTCTGGGAACGTGACCGAAATATCTTTTTCCTCTGATGTCAGAGTTTATCAGGCCGCCCAAGGACATCTGAAATGACTTAACGACTGCTATCAATCGATAATAATCGGGACCTAATATTTAACGTGCCCAACGAAGCCCAGAAGCGCTCAAATGTTATGCCACTAAACGGTCACCCATTTAAATGTGTGCCACTGGGAACGTTGCTTAACTTTAGTGATCGATTAAGATCGCTCAGCCAAGCGCAAAAAGTAGTACCTAGGTACACTTATTTCTGAAGCTACAACTTGATAAAACTCACGTTTTGATTTTCATACATCGACGCTGGAAAGCGGAAATGTGGTAACTACGTAATAGTTGCACAGATACACTCCAGAAACAATACCTTACTTCTTGGCTATCGGGTAAAAAATATTTCCTTCCTTTTGGGTTGCCGCAATCAGTTAAAAACCTAGACCAACATAACATCATTTTATAATTCAGTTTTCACATAAATGAATATTTTTTTCGCAATTTATTTATTTGTGTATCGCTGTAAAACTCAATTGTACCTGGGCGAAAACGGGCCGGTTAGCTAGTAGTCTACATATAATTAAAATCTTCAAGATTCCAACACCTAAATGAGTTATAGTTTCAAGCTATCTTACTTGTATGTAATTTGTTTATTTTGTCTTTATTTTCTACTGGTGCAGTTAAGTAAATGTTTGCCTTTTCTACCACTGAAGTACAGCAAATATGCATACATTTCAATACACAAATACAAAAACCGTTATAATTCTATTTTAAAATTTGTACATGCTATTTGGTAACATGAACTGACTGACTATAAAGTAATAAGACACGCGATGATTAGTTGATTGATTGAAAGGTTTGGACGAGTCTTAGCATAAGAGGTCTTCAGAGGTAATATGGTGTGGGTGAAATGAGGTGGACATGGAGCAGCGTCTCAACGCAAGGGTGGGAGAAACGGGAGACCCCCGAGATAACCCACCAACCACGATTGCCACATGCAAAAATCCTGGTTGACATAGCCAGGAACCGAACCCGTATCGCAGTGGTGGCAGGTGAACTGCCTCAACTGCGGCCCTCGACATGCTGTGATAACATTTGTGAACTGAATACTTTTTTCAAGAAGCAAATTCCAGAAGTCAAACCAATGAAATTAATTTAATAACATGAATAGTTAACACTAATTTGAAGAGTTATATTATGAAACTCTAAAATTACACAACCATATATTGAATAGACAAAGGACGATGAATAAAAATAAAGAAATTATTACGCCTCCAAAACACATAATTTAAAAAGTCAGTGACATAATGTGTTAACAACCACCAATTTAAAAGTATTAAAATTTAAAAAGTAAATAACAATTGAACACAGTTTGATAGTATATTATAAGTACAACGTGATGATAATATTAAACATTAAGCNAAAAAGTAAATAACAATTGAACACAGTTTGATAGTATATTATAAGTACAACGTGATGATAATATTAAACATTAAGCGACCCAAGATTTTGATGTGACAAATAAGCATAACTAATGAAAAATACTGAGGTACAAGTATTAAGTTATAACCAATAATTACTGAACAAGACATGAGCATATAGTGTTAAAGTAAGCAGTCTCTATAAGAATGAGCAATGATACCAAGATTATGGTGCGGGAAACAAAAAGTCAAAATAAGGGAAAATATACTGAAATGTTCAGTTTAAATCTACTTAGTTACAAGTATTCAGAATTAAAACTATTAATTGCTCAAATGACACCATGTAACATTCATGATTCCAGTTACTTCGACAAAAAATTATGTATGTAATAGTATAAGTAAATATAAAAGAAAGTTAATGTATGTAATAGTATAAATACAAATAAAAGTCGATAGGAATTTTACAAACTGATAACACACAATACAAATATGTCTAAATATAGCCGTGTTAACAATGTTAATTCACTGTTTTTAAGGAAGTTTAGGGAAAAGTAAAACTATTCCTAGCTCAGTTATTAAAATGTGGTTAATAAAAACCAATTAATGACACTGTATAGTACACGTATCTGCAAGATATAAACTATTTTCAATATTTACAATGGCTGAGCTATGCAAGAGCTGTCACCATCACATTCACTAAAGATTTCTTGCACACTGCAGCTGTCATGGTGTGAATTTTTTTCGCTTTCATCATCTGTATCATTACTGTCACTATCCAGCTTGATTCGGAATTCTTCTTCTACTAACTCCATGAAGCAGTCGTTCTTCCAGTACTCTTCTTCAATTCCTTCAACGTGTCTGCAATATCCCTTGCTTCTATTGTTAGCCTCTGTAAAACTTGCAGTGACAAATCTCGAGTCGTGTTGTGACCTCTGATATGACGTTTGATCTTAGCCCAGGCTAGTTCTATGGCATTGAAATCGCACATATAAGGGTGCAGGCTATGTTACTGGAATACCCTGTCGACATCGAATATATTACCTCTTGGTCTGGTTTTCAAGCAATTCAATGAGAGTAGCTTTTCTCATTGTTTCGTCGCAAGAGACCCCTATTCCTTGTAGACACGCCACGATTTATTTCTTCGTGTAATATTTTGACGGTGTCCTTCCTACTTGCTTCGAATGATATTGTGCATTGTCCATAACTATCACGGAATTTGGTGGCAGATTTTATAAATTTTGCTGCAAAATCCATTTCTCAAATTTCAGAGCATTCATCTGTCCGTGATAATCACATGTCGTCGAATTATCCTTGTAAATTAACTGCCCACCCAGAAGAAAGCCTTCTTGCGACCCGATATGCACAACAATAAGTATGTTTGCTGCATTACCACTTTCTACCAATCCTTCAACGTCACCTTTATTTTGCCAGCACTTCTTAAATGTCAAAGTAGTGTCAATCCACGTTTCGTCAATGTAAAATATTTTTCTGCCTTTTCTTCTCAGCTGTTTCATTGTTGTCAAATACTTTGAACGCCACGCGTTTCTTTAAACAAGAAATACCCGCTTCTGTTGTGATATTTTCCACAAGAAGCCCATGTCTTTGAGCAGTCTTCGTAAAGACGACTGACTCCAGTTCAACCCAATATTTTCACGTAGAACTGGCATAAGTTTGCCTAGAGTTGGTACGGTTTTCTGGATGACGTAAAATTCTCTAATAGTCTCCCTTATCACACACCTGTCAAAGCTATCGATAACAATTTTCGTAGTCAAGATAATAAACCTTGCCTGTGATGCTACGTGAGATATTTATCTTCATCTGTCAAAGTGACTAAAAATTAACATATATTCATGACATTGCAGATGTAATAAGGGCTCCGACTAGCTGGCGCATGAAGTGCATTACAAAGGTTTGGGACAAAAGACATGATTCCAAAACAGCTGGATATTTTGTAGTGGCGTCCAAACACCTTGTTGAAAGTTCTCATTCAAATTCCAAGAATTATTTTTCGACGTAAAAATGGCTGAAACGGGTGTTTTCACAGACAGTTTCAGCAACAGATTTTTGTATACAAACAATTAAGAGTTGTATACAGAAACATATCGTACTTTCGTCTTAATTAGTGCGCTTCTACAATAAATACGTTCACTGCTGAAAGTCACATGTAGGCGAGTCGCTGGCAGAAACACAGCATGCAAATTGAGCGCCTTATGTGAATAGGTGATGAAGATAGTGAGGAGTGAGCAAGAGTTCGCCCTGGAGTTCACCCGTTTTGAGAGGACTCGATTGCACAAAATAATTGCAGGTAGTCGGAAACTTTAATAGGAAATACGGCGAACAGTGTTCCTACCTTTGTTTTCCTGGAGTTGTTTGAGGTTTGCCAGGTCTCTCTCTGCTATTTTTTTTTTTTCGAATTCTTACTATATACGCCTTACTTACTCCCGTATATTTTCACCTCACTCTGTAGCATTGTTAATAGGAACCAACAAATCATTATTCATTGTCTCTTCATCACAAGCTTGTACAACACTCCTAATGACTTCTCTTTTCTTGCTGTGTATAACTTTTTATACCTCTTGGGCCGTGTGCTACTCGCCATTGTTCACAGTCCGTCACT
The DNA here is from genome assembly GCA_002778355.1 of Clitarchus hookeri. Lineage (NCBI taxonomy): Eukaryota > Metazoa > Arthropoda > Insecta > Phasmatodea > Phasmatidae > Clitarchus > Clitarchus hookeri. Next base: position 14,726 of record NQII01006882.1, on the reverse strand, counting down.
ACTGCGATGAACCAGGGTAATGTGTTGTGTAGGGCATGTAGCACGGCGTGGAGACGTGGCCATTGTCTTCCTAAACCCCTTACTCCCCTTGCCGAAGGCCTTCCTCATCTCCGCGCTGCGAACGATCACGAGTCTTGGCGACAACAGTACAGTTCTGTAATCCTAATCAGTTATTCATTGCCATGTACCTAATCTGTGGTATACATTTCATTTCACTAACATGTATTGTTCTTGGTGTTGCATTTTTCACAAACGTTTGTGTATATATGACAAACTTACATTTTATTTGTATGGACACCATTCTGAAAATCACTGCCTGGCCTACTTAAGCCATTTAAGTTTACATGGCCTTCTGTAGCACTTCTGATGTGCGAAATGTTATGGACACTAGTCGGATGGTTCTGGAAATATAGCAAAATATTATATTTTCTCACCTGGCACTGTTATTCAAAAAGACTGACAAAAGAGTATCCCTGTATGTATACTTTTTTGCTTGTTATGAATATTGTTAGCATACAAACTTTAATTGAATTTTTTTGAACTATTTAATTGTTTTAACATACTAATCTAAATTATTTTACTAACACCTGTTTATAAAGCCTGCACCCACCAAAATCATATAAATTTCCATGCTCTCTGTAGCACTATTTGTGTGTAAAATTTGGTGATTATCGGTCGATTGGTCCTCGAGAAATGACACAAACCCTCAACTTTTNTAGCACTATTTGTGTGTAAAATTTGGTGATTATCGGTCGATTGGTCCTCGAGAAATGACACAAACCCTCAACTTTTCATATGATTATTTTCATAAATGGACTGCAAAAGTTTATGTTTTAGCACATATGATGATTGGCATAGATACTGNTTTTCATATGATTATTTTCATAAATGGACTGCAAAAGTTTATGTTTTAGCACATATGATGATTGGCATAGATACTGCCAACATATAAAGTTTGGGGGAGCACGCAGCTTATGAAACAAAAATATTTTCATTGCTCTTATTTAAAAAAAAAACATGTGATTACCACATCTCTTGCCACATAATTTTGGTGGGAAATATATTGTTTTCCGATACAGGATATAAAACTTTATTTTGCATATGTAGTTACTTCCAAAGTTGCAATGAAAAGGGTTTATGTATTANTCCGATACAGGATATAAAACTTTATTTTGCATATGTAGTTACTTCCAAAGTTGCAATGAAAAGGGTTTATGTATTAGATGATTTTATCTTTGCATAGATACAGTAAGTCTACAAAGTTAAGTTTAAATTGGTTACAAATATTTGTAGATAATCACTATGAGCTAAAATATGCATACAGCCGCAATTCTTAAATTAAGGGNTAAATTGGTTACAAATATTTGTAGATAATCACTATGAGCTAAAATATGCATACAGCCGCAATTCTTAAATTAAGGGTCTGGCCCACTTAAAACATAAAAACTAATAAGACGTACCATAGTACAAATTCTTCGCCAAATTAGGTGGAATTTAGTTGGTTTTTTCCCGATATAAACCTTAAAAACTTTTTCATTTAGGATATATCTTATAATGAAGGAGAAATGAGGCCCTCTGTAGACACATATAATGAATTCAGTGCCACCATACAAAATTATGTTGAAATTTGTTAAATAGTAGTGTATATGTTGCACACTATGCTACAGTGTTGATTTGGCCACAATTTTTCAAATTAGTGTCTGTCACTCAAAACATATCAGTTTACATGGCCTGCTGTGGTGCTATTTGTTTGCCAAATTTGGCAGAAATATTTTTTTTATAAGATATGAAATACAAATTACATTTTTACATGTGATGTTATCTGACAAAATGGCAAGCAAAATAGACTTTGTGAAGAAAAATTTTAAAGTTGTAATACATACTGCTATCATACAAAGTTAAGTTAGAATTGATTTGATGGTTTCAAAGATAAGTTTACCAAGCAAAAATAGCAATATGACCGCCATTTTGTAAAATAGTGCCTGACCTACGTAAAATATATTTTCATCGCCTGTTGCAGAGCTACTTGTTTGAAAATTTGGTAGGAATCAGTCAATTGTTTCCCGAGATATAACAAAAAAACATTTATTACTTTATGTGGCAGTATATCAGAGAATGGCTGACTGGCTATTGTTGGCATATATGATACTTTTAATATATACTTTCTGTATACAAAATTTGGTAAAAATTGGCTAAACATTATGGTATATACACTGAAAAGCCAAAACAACAGGTACACCTGCCTTATATCGTGTAGGCCNGAGCACGCAGAAGTGCCGCAAGACGACGTGGCATGGACCCGACTAATGTCTGAAGGTATGCAGGAGGCATTGAAATATGCGCCAATTAGAGAAAGGGTAGCACGTCTGGCACGTTTAATGATTCTCGTCAGTCGTAGTTTGTCCCGTTCGTTCGCGATCTTTTTCCGGTCGCAGCGATGTCGAAGATTTGATGTTGTACCTGATTCCCGATATTCACGGTACAATCGTGAAATGGTCGTACGCGAAAATCCAAATTTTATCGCTACGTCGGAGATGCTATGTCCCATCTCTCCTGCGTCGACTATAACACCGCGTTCAAACTCACTTAAATCTTGATAACCTGCCATTGTAGCAGCAGTAACCGATCTAGCAACTTTGACAGACGCTTGTTGTCTTATATAGGCGCTGCCGACCGCATCGCGTTACTCTGATTGGTTCCATACCTCTGTTATTTGCATACGCACGCCTATACCAGTTTTTTTTTTTGGCTCTTCAGTGTATATACCAAGAAAACTTAAAATATTTGCGTTCCTACTATTTTGAATTAAGTGACTTATCAATTGCAATCACATATGAATTGGTTGAGTTTTTCCGAAATATAACATAAATTATTTATTTATTTCATTTTGTGCTATCTTTCAAAATGGTGGATCATTGACAAACCCGTATCTACTCGTAAATTAAATTCTTTAATGTTTCACTTTCAACATATAAATTATGGTTTCAATTGGCTAAATGGCTCCCGAGATGTTATAATAGTGCCCTAAATTTTACATTGGCCGCCATTTTGAAAGTAAGCACTTAGCTTGTTTGTAAACTATAAAAGTCCGATGTCCTTACTAAACACTATATGTGTGTCGAGCATCGTGAAAACCAGTTGTCGCGTTCAAATGTTTTTAAGGAGAACATAAACACAGACACAACTGAAAGTAATCTCATAACGGGTTCTTTCGTTAGGAAAGTAAGCTAGAAAAGTATTGAAAAATTGAGAAAAAACTAGTTTTGGTTATGAAGCACAACGTTTTGGATGAGTTTTAGGATAACCATATTCACTTCAGGATTGCCTTACCTTTTCCGGCCAGAGAGATNAGCACAACGTTTTGGATGAGTTTTAGGATAACCATATTCACTTCAGGATTGCCTTACCTTTTCCGGCCAGAGAGATGTATGGTTCCGTCGATGGCAGTTGGCATCGCATTGACATTGCTGCTGTTGTGATGAAATCAATGACGGGAGGGGTGACCCAGATAACTGCCGAGTCGATAGATGTTGGTGTAGTCTCTGGTGCTTATTGTTAGGCCATAAANAGCACAACGTTTTGGATGAGTTTTAGGATAACCATATTCACTTCAGGATTGCCTTACCTTTTCCGGCCAGAGAGATCTATGGTTCCGACGATGGCAGTTGGCATCGCATTGACATTGCTGCTGTTACTGATGAAATCAATGATGGGAGGGGTGACCCAGATAACTGCCGAGTCGATAGATGTTGGTGTAGTCTCTGGTGCTTATTGTTAGGCCATAAATAGGGAGACAGTGTTTTCTTCATCTGGTTCATTAAATTTTCAGTCAGTGTGGCCCAGTAAACTTTTCGGCAACTATGATAACCTAAGGAATTTCTTTGTATTGCACAGGGTGGCAAGTAATTTTGTTTCTTAAGCCGCTGGAGAAGAATGAGAATTGGCCAGTAGAAAAAATGCAAATCTTTAATTTTCTAGGTAAAATAAAAAAATTTTGTTGTGACATTGCATCTGCGAGAAAGGTCAAGACCATGATATGAAATAAAAGTGTGTTTGCTTATCATTTGANATTTGTTGTGACATTGCATCTGCGAGAAAGGTCAAGACCATGATATGAAATAAAAGTGTGTTTGCTTATCATTTGAAAGAAATGAATCGGCTATGCTTCGTTGGTCAACATTTATAATCTTATCAGTGTAGTAAAAATCATATTTTCTTAACTATTTGACAAGTTCAGTCAGAATTTAATTGTTTCCATTTTCCCTCACTTTCAGAGAAGCTTTTGATGAGAGTCATTCAGGTACAGTAAGGAATTTTCACAGATTTATCAAACACAATTTCTAACAACAGCACTTATAGCGAAATAAAACACAGGTATTGTACAGTATAATTCCTAGACCAATGTTGATAGCATAAACCCCCTGCAGTTTTAGTTACTATAGATAATTTGAAGTACAAATTGGAGCATTTGGAAGAAGTAATTGCAAAAATGGTCACCAGTTAGCAATGGCAGCTATAAAGAATGAGCTGCTTGTGTAGCAAGAGACAGTCGGCCATCTGCGGTTTTACTACTGGCACTGCTGGGTGACTGCTGGCCCTGGAAACTGAAAGGCTCACACAAACGGCCTTATTATGGCTAACTGCAGGCAACACGAAAGATTGCATGCCATCTATGGCATATTGATGTATTACTAACGTATATGAAACTTATGGCTAAATACAGGGAAACTACTAATTGTTCACAAATTGCACACCAACTGTATTNCTATGGCATATTGATGTATTACTAACGTATATGAAACTTATGGCTAAATACAGGGAAACTACTAATTGTTCACAAATTGCACACCAACTGTATTGCAGCAAAGGCAACACACATTTTATCTAGTCTTTGGCCACTGATGGCACCCTTTTGTAAGCCAGCTGACGGCTATGAAATGGAACACTGATGGACTATTGCTGGTACATGCATGTCTAGTCTCATTTACGCCAACTAATGGCTATGAAATGGAACACTGATGGACCATTGCTGATACACGCATTATAACATTATGTAGGCCAACTGATGGCTCTCAAGTGGTACATTGATGGATTACTGATAGTAAAAGCACGATCCTTTGGTATTCTTCACTCGAGGGCCAAGTAATGATCCCAGCATAACTAAAAATTGTTGCGACTTATTACCCAGCGGTGGTGCCAAGTGCATTGCAGCTGTTGTCAAGCTAATTTCTTACTTGGTATGAGACAGTATAGGCCTGCCATTAATGGGCCACCTGTATTTTGCTATATGGGTTATTACCATTTTAAAATCAGCACCTGTCAAATATTAGAGGAAAATATTTCTATTCAAATTAAAATTATGTGTCGTTCAGAAAAAACTCATTGAAAGTTATCTGGTTTTGTTTCAGTACTGTTTAAATGGAATCATTCCGTTTGTGTTTTGCATTATGTACCTACATTATGGCTGTTAATAGAGACAAATATAGGACGAATATAGGCAGAGCATTATAAGCTTGTAGACCATTTCAGGAGATACTTTTTTTTTTTAAGAATTTTTGTTTATGCAGTAAGAGGGACCTTATGTCAAAATTTAGTATGTAATGATGCGACAGCATATTGATATGGGAAATTGTGTTCATATACTTGTCTAACAAGCTCTCATTTAATTTAAAGTCAGGTAGGACCGGATATTTACTTTTTGATGTATTCAGTAGGAAAATTGGAAATTCTTGTATGATAAGTAAAAATTAATTTAGGTTTTTTTCAAAATGATGGTAATCCAAGAGTTATGGACAAAGTGGTCTCTTGCGAATGTAGAGTTAAGGAAAAGTTAGAAATACCCTTGATATTTAAATGCACAAACTAAATTTGAAATTTTTCGTGTAATTCCAGTGGCTTGGTCAAAATTGAAGAAGCTGCATTTTCGGGTGCATCGTACTTCTCACAAACCAATTTTCCTTCCTTTCATGATTGTTTGAAAAAAAATGGCTTTCTGACATTCCATATTTCATCATAAACTTTGGCATCTATAAAAACAGAAATTGAATCAGTCGTTTTAGGAAGAGNCCGTTGAGCAATGCTAGCTAAGCAGAAGTAGTAAAGAGGCCAGAGACGCGCTTCGAGGATTGCAACAACGATTACGCAAAGAGGGCACAGAAGTGCAAACACCACACGGAGAGTGATTGCGGCAACCGGCATGGAAAGGCGCACAGGACGCGTGGCCTGCTGACCTAAGGGCATTTGGGGTAATTAGAACAAACCCGCCTCCGACACTCAACGGGAACCAATCAGAGTNTTGCGGCAACCGGCATGGAAATGCGCACAGGACGCGTGGCCTGCTGATCTAATGGCATTTGGGGTAATTAGAACAACCCCGCCTCCGACACTCAACGGGAACCAATCAGAGTGAAGTACGTCGATACACACGTGGGAGGGCGAGAAGAGTAATATAGTTGTCTGCGACCTAGAGAG